>JAVQJF010117200.1:0-55421 GCA_036023855.1 Gadopsis marmoratus
CTCTCTCTCCTTCTCTCTCTCTCCCCCCATCTCTCTCTCTCTCCCTCTCTCTCTCTCTCTCCCTCTGCTGTGTCAACGTGAGCTGCGTCAAGTCCGCGTAGGTCGACCGAGTCCGCACCGGACGCGAGGGGATGCGCGCTCAAAATAAGAGCGTGCAGGATGCCACCAAGTCCCGTTCGTCGTTGCAGGTCGGCACGACGTGATCCTGCGCGGCGACAAAAACGCTTTAGTGGGGTTTTGTTGCCAGAATCTCTTTCACGCCTCACGCGCTGCGTTTGAATTCACCCCCCCGGCTGCTCAACGCGGGTGCGAGCTCCGGGGCCGGCTTTTATTCTGAAGAACCAATCAGCGGCGCTGTTTCCTTGTTCTGTCCGGCTCGACAGCGGCGCCCGTGCGAGGCTCCGGGGGTCTTCGTCCGTCTGCAAGGCGGCAAACATCCTCTCTGCGCGCGTTTCCAGACACGAATTCGCAACGTGGAAAATGACTTTTACTGGCTCACACTGAGGGCAGTGCAGTGCAGTGCAGGGCAGTGCAGTGCAGGGCAGGGCAGGGCAGGGCAGGGCAGGGCAGGGCAGTGGAGGGCAGGGCAGTGGAGGGCAGGGCAGTGCAAGTTTGAGGACAGACGCACTGCCGCCCAATGGAAAAAACAGAAAAGGTCTGAAATGCACTGCAAAAAAACCCCCAACTGTTCTTATTGCATCTTCTTATAATCACACCTTTGCATCTTTGACATTCGACCCCCCCCCCCCCCCAATTCTGAGCCCATTCTTCCTTCTTGCAACATACAAATATTCCTCGCAGAAAATTGCCGAAACTAACGCGATAAAAAATACTTTGGAGACAAGAAAAACACTTTGCCCAATTCCTAAGACAAGTGTGAGAATAAACGACGTGCCGAGGCTGTGCACAAACAGAACCAGTCGCTTTAAAATGCCCACATATCCACAGTGTGTTCTGTAGGAATTTAGAAAACTACATAAAAAAAGTCCAAACGCATGGAAATAATACTAAAGTACTAAAACAAGCCCGGCCAACCGAATCCTGTTTAATTATGTACAGGAGCTATGCGTGATCAGATGCACAAACCAGACCTTCATTTTGCAACAGAAAATGGTCCAAATGTTATTGCCCATTACAGCAAAATTAGATATTTGTGTCCCTGGTCTACCTTTAGTAGGCTTATAGAGGCAGTAACATTTTGATGAAACACACCGAGCCTCTAATTGCATTGACAAATCGGTCTCTTCTGAGGAATTTACTTTTTTTATATTCAAAAACATTCCTTACAGTGGGGCTTAGTTTGCATTACTGTGCAGTAAGGCCACACCTGACACCAGTATTCATGCCGGTGAATGTGTTCACATGCATCGCCCTCTTTTCCCTGATGAGCACGACTGCCACTGAAAAGCCTGAAAGGATTTCAATCCGCACAGTTCAGGTGTAGCCAGTATTTCTGAGTAACCAAGGACTCACATCCAAACAAGCAAGAGGACAAACCCTGAATCACTGAAGATGATGAATGGACAGTAAGGCGGTGTCTTCCTTTATTCCTGAATTGGAAAGATGTGATACAGATTAAGGACTTGTAGGTAAGCGGGTCACCCGGTCGGCCGGCCAGGCCGTTAAAAAAAGGGACTCGTTTTATTCCCCTCTCACTGGGCTGCCCCTGTCAAGACTTTGGCCTCTGGCACAGCGTTTCTGTGAGGCGAATTTCGATGAGGGGAGGGCTTTGAGGAGGAGAAAAACCACCCTCCTCGGACTGAAAATGTGCACTTGTGAGCTTTCTTTGTCGTATACAGACCCTGACGTGAATAGAGGTTCCTTAATAGGGAAAGAAGTGGACAAACAGGCATTGATTCCCCCCTGCTATCCGAGGTTGTCGTCCGCAAATGGCCTCAACTCAATCAACCGGTTAGTGTGCAACTTTGAGGACAACTGTCCAGTGAGGGTTGATTGTTTGCGGCATTTTATTCCGCTGGTTTGAGGATTTGGGTGTGAGCCTGGGAGAGCAGCGGCGTGGCGTTTGAATAAATCCATTGACATGATGCCGCATTCGAAACCCATGGACATATTTTTCACATTTCTTCGGTGCTGTAATGTCAAATCCTGTAGCTGAAGGTTGCACGGCCGCGCGTGATTTTTTTTTTTAGCCACGTGTGCTGTCGCATGGCTAGTTTTCACACAAGTCAAACCATCGCACCGTGTGATTCTTAGCAAACCGCAGTGTCCACAGCTGGACAGCAAACTGGAAGTGTTTTTGGACATTGATTGTTTCAGAGTCTAAAAAGGTTCTTGCATTTAGCGAAATGGTACAATTACATTTCCATAAGAGCGCTGGCTGGCTTCTACTTTGGGCCGTTCTTATTAAGAAACACAAACAACCCACCAGTTTCCCAGGACAAAGATGTGGCAGGAAGTGCGGCAAAGTCTTCCTGGTTACTGAACATGAACTACAAGTTGTGAATATTTGCTGCAGTAACGCTGGAATAATCCTGCAGCTTGTTTAAACATCACATTCCAACTGGACATTGCTACAGTGCTTAAACCAGAACTTATGTGATGTACACCTACAGCTACTGTAATGCCCAAGACTTGGATTGGTCAGCAAGACACACAGGTGTTATTCAAGATATTTAAACATCTCCTAAACATTCATACTCTATATTAATTTTCAAGGGTTATTTCAAACGTATTAATACTGTTTTTGGTTAAACGAACTAAGGATGAAGAACCCACCGCGGCAAAGTGCACGACGGCACAGCCATATGTTCCTCCCCTCAGCTGCATATCTCAGCCTCATTTGGACTAGGAGTGATAATCAGACATCACTTTGTGAGATGGACTGTCTTCGGAGAAGGCTACAGTTTTAATTGGGGTAATGAGGTCACTGGAGGAAGCCTTGAAGCCCTTCTCCAATTACTGCAGGGTGCGAAACAGGACCGAGCAGAAAACATCTCAACATGACAGAGTTATTGTTGTGTAGCACGTGGATTAACAAAGCGTGACCCTTCCTATTAAGCCAATAATGCATGTTTTAATTTGCCCCTATGCCTGAGCGATGAGGGAACATTTTCATCTGCACCGTTTACAGTGGATGGGTTGAACTTTCAAAACACACGCTACACAGTCAGAAGCTTCTAAAAACAGGGGCGTGTGAAGCAAGAAACCTTCTCAAGTGAATAACTTCTGGCAACAAGAGGGAGTAACCTCTCTTGCAGAGATGCTGCATGTGCGTGTGTTTTCGGGGTGATGTCATCGTGCAGTTGATGCATAATTCACAGCTCATCCGCGATGCAGTTCGGCTCCCCAGATAGGATTTAATGGGACGTGACTTTTATTTTTAAATTTGACATAAGAGTCCACGGCTCTCCTGCTCAGGTACGTGTTTTGGACATTCATGGGGACCATTGTTCCCGGTGTGAAAGGTTAAAGAAATGTTTTTGAGCCATAGCAAATGGCCTTTCATATTGTAAATATAATGCTGTCCCACATGTGATGGCTGATGGACAATCTCTCTGTCCACGTGACCGTGTTGAAGAAAAGTCAAAGGCTCAGGTGATCTCAAAGCAGGAGTATTTACTGAAGCTTTGCCAAGGAGAGAAATTGATCTTTGCATTGACAATACAACACCAGGTAATGCCATCCAATTCTCAGACGTTATCTCCCCAATAAGGCGTATTTGTACCGTCTATGACCGACCATACGGTGGCCTTTCGCCTTCACTTTATAGCAAGTGGCTCAACTCACACGGTCTTCCGTCACAACCTTGCTATTCTGTTCCTTATGGTCCCAATAAATCTGTCTGGGCTCGCAGAACGTTCCTGCTGAATAGATAGAGAGGCGCCGGCCCTTCAATCTACATCGTCTTACGCTGTCTAAATGTTCATGCGTCAGAAATCCTGTGACGCCACGTTAACGTAGCAAGATATTCTTTAGTCCAGAACACCACTCAGGCATGAGGAAGCGATTCCTATCAGTCAACAGCGAGGCCTTCGCCGTTTGCAGGCTGTTGCACAGAACTCAGCGGGAAGCACTGCTGAGGCGCCGAGCGGCGAGCATATTCTGTCGCTGTGTCATGTCTCTTTCAGCACGCGAGGGAAAGCAACACATCGGGAGTTGCAAAGTCACAATGAACCCCCCTGCTGCGCCGAACAAAGAGGGACCAGACAATTTGCGCATGATGGACGTTGATGTCTGTGACAGTAGACATTTTCGTGTAATGTCAGCAGTGGGAGTCCATTTACTTCATACTGCACGGTACATTCTACTGGGGAGCGAGGCATTCACATAAACATGTTTGGGGTTTTTTTGGTTGTTGTTGGGGCTTTTGTGGAGCTTGCTGACTCTCAGAAAGAAAATGTTGGTATGGTTTGCCTCTGTTGCGTCGGGCTGTGTTAGCAAAACATCTTAAAAATAGTGATAAAGATACATTCAGTGGTCTACAACAAAATCCCATGTGGACTGTTTTTTTTTTCCCCTCTCTAACAGCATTTTTTCCAGCGTTATGTAAGTAAGAAAAACTCACTGAACTGACTACCTGCTTTCCTAAAATAAATAGTTGCATGCTCCAGCAGAGCTAAGTCTGGTTGCAGATATTTTTATAGCCCTCCTGGCCTACATCTGACAGCTCAAAATGGTAATTCTTGTCAGGGAGCCTTTAATTTACCTCTAATGCGTTTTTACTCTTGAGCTCATCTGAATGGCTTCGACGCACCTGCCCAGACGAGCCGAACAAAAGGGGAAAATTGGGGTAAAATGCCCCGGACTTGTACTACACCACCAAATGACCACAATGACGACGTGAAAATGTGGATCTCTGTTAAAATAAACTACAGAGAGTTTCATAAGGAGGAAAGAAATAATCCCGAATCCAAAGACAGAAAAGCGATGGATGCTGATTGCTGTATTACGTCTGGAACAACAAAACGACACACTAATTCACGGGTGTTGACTTTCACGCTTTGCCAGACGTACAGACACTTGAATCCAATTTGGTTCTACTCCAAACTACCAAAGCTACAACCCAAACTCCAATGTGACTTCTGTTTACAAGCTGAGGTACACTTTTAATTGGGTTGCATGAACCTAATGAAACCAATTATAGAAATGGGAGCAAAAAAATGTCTTTTGCATCACGGTTCAAACTAAGGAAAACAAACTGTAGCGCTGGCAGACCCCCTGCTGGGCCCCCAAACACAGCCGCACCCCACCCACCTCAACCCCCAGCCTGCATGACGGCATGAAAGGTCTACGAGCGGCTGAGAGAAAGCTGCTGTGCTTAGCTGGGAAATGATGAAAGCACTTTCTTTGACTGTGACTGTTTGAAGCTCTCTCTACAGTTTTCGACTTTCTACAGAAGAGTAAAAGCGTTAGAGTGAAGGGATCCGCTAACCTTAGAAACGTGTGTTAAAGGACTGGCCCTTTAGTCAGCCACATTATCCATGTCACACAGTTGGCTTCAGTCGCACAACCTTATCCATACCTTAATAATACCTTTCTAACCAGATGTGGATATTGATGTAAAATTCAATTAAAAAAATCTTGGAAGTCAATACTTTGCACACGTGTTCACTGCAAATATTCTTCCACAACGAAAGAAAAACAGCAATCAGCTCCGTGTATTTCATAGAAAAATAGAACGGTTTCTTGCCATTTTCTCTCTCTTCAAAATCAAAAATAGGTTAACTACACATGAGACAGGATACACAGTTACTCGTAATAAAAGCCAAATTGAGGAAGTTACTAATTATTTTACTAAGTGAAAAATTATTTCACACACCTTGGAAAAATATAATTAAAATAATACATCTATTACAATTAGGATAATCTAATTTTCTCATTTCAGAGCTTACAAGACATTCTGATGTGCTATGACTCTGGTGCTCTAATGATCAATATAAAGACAAATTAAACAACCCTAGTCATATAAGATAGGAGTCATCCTTGACATCTAAAAAAGTATATAATCTTTCCTTTTTTTTCTTTAAGCCCCTGTTGCTTTTTGGTACACGGTGCCATTTCTGCCACGTGGCCTGAGTTCCAACTGGGGCTCATCAAGCAGAATCACGGTCAGTATTGAAACACAGAATGTGCTGAACTCTTGACGGACGGGCAGAATCAACGCCGCAAGCCATCGTGCACCAGCGCTTTAAATCAAGTCACGCTATCTTGATCAGACTCATTGTAATGTAGAAAATGCTTAATGTAAGCGAAAGTGCTTCAGACACAAGTGCAAGAAATGTACCATTTGGAAACTGAATGAGGCTAAATGATGAAGGACATGTTGCATATTATTGCTTCTACTATGTGGGCCGCAGCTTCAAAAAGCCAACCGATTCTGGCATCTTTGGGTTCAATGGAATGAGAATGCACCCGGCCGGATCTATCCCCGATGTCCTGCGTGTTTCCCTGAGTTGGTTGTTTGGAGGGTAATTGGGGGATATGAATAATATGTTTTTCCCGGTGAGCTCTGTTTGGCTTTGTAGTGGTAAGCAGGCTATCCAGGCCTTGTGCTTTGATTTATGAATGACGCATCAAGCGGTCCAGTCAAGACATTCAGTCCGCTGAAAGGAAAAGGCTCCGTGCCTTCATTTTGACGCCGTGCTTCACACAATGAATGGAAATAGACCCAGGTGGTCCACGTGGGCTTGATGTCAAACCTTAGATCATATTTAACAAGATACAAGAAATGCTCGTTGACACAGACGAAGGACTGAGCTGCAATCGCAGCGCTTAATACGGATTCAAGGTCATTTTGTGGCACTGTGGGCAGAACAAACAATAAAAGCCCTGTTGGTGCAGGATGCATCTCATGTAACTTATAAATGACCGTTCGACTGCTGTTTCCTAAAATGCATAATTCCTCCTGCGCAGCTGGCAGGAGAGCTTGGTCTTACCCACATTGCTTGCTGCTGCTCGTTGGGGACTCAACACGGAGGAGCGCCATGCTCTCATCCACGTGTGAGGCATAGGGTTATCCAATGTAAAGATGCTGCGCAGGACATGTATCACCTTGGTGAGGCTGTCAAAGATGAGTAAGAGCCACTGGTGTGTGTTGGCATAAGAGCGAGGAGGTCGGTACGTTACTCCCATCTATTTCGAGAATACCTTGCTGTAACATTCTTGTGCTCTGAACGTTAGAGACGCCTGCCTTCAAAGCCAAACCTCTTATAATACTGTATATAAATGTTGTTAATCTGCTGTGGACGCTGGCCACTCCTCAGCGACTCTTCTTAAGTGGAAGGAGGGTAAGGCAAGCTAATTTTTCCAGAAGACATTTAATGGATGACTATCTGGACTTGATAAACACAGAGGGAGAGAGCAGCCAGCCTCCTCAAAGAGCTTGGTAATGGATTTACTGGGATTGTGAGGAGAGTCCTGGACCGAGGCGTCTGTTGGGCTTTAATTATCTTTGATTTACTAATGATCCCGTAAACTTGTCTATGTAACCACTCTAACTCCCCAGTCTAACAAAGCAAAGATCTGAAACCCACTAAAGAAGGCGAGGAACAGAGGAGGCAGTTAATATTTGGAAGCCTCCTCCTAGTAACTGGGAAACATTCAGTCTAGTCAGTCTGACCGAATTTCAAGCTATAATACTTTTAATTTCAGTGGTTACTGGTGGTATTTGGGTTTTTATAGTACAGCAAACACTGTCTGAGAAGCTACTTTGTCAGGAATAAAAATGGAAGAGACACAGAAGTCAGTCAATAATTTGCCTTTTCCCCATCACGGCCACAGTCTGCACATTTCCACACGCCATCAGTAAACTTTGCTCCCGTGCTGAAGACTTGGAGCTGCGTAGCTTGTCGTCTTAAACTCTTCGTGTGGCAGCTCAATGTGGCTGCCGCTTGTTCCATTACTCCCTGCAACATCTAGAAACTGATCCGCTGTCAAATAAAATACTCAGAATGAGTATCATTTTGATTAAATATATTATATTATTTTGATTCAGCTTGACGAACAGTTTCTGTAAGCGCTAAACTTGTGTAAATCCTGTGTTTACTTCACAATGAAAGCCACCCCCGTGTTCCGTCATTTGAGTGCTTTTACATGTGAGCCAGCAGGGGAAATGTTTGCATTAGCAGCAACTTAACACTTATCCGATGCGGTTGCAGGTGAGTGGACGGCTGCGTGATATAAATGACATAAAGTTAAACTAAATATGTTACATACATGTATTTAATGCCAATCGCTTGTGCTGTGAAGGCAATTTGAATCCTGGTGCCCCAAACAATGAAAACTACAATATATGGAGGTACGGGGTTCGGTTTCATTCCAGCTACTGCATCTTTCAGCACTTCCACATTCACTTCAGCACTTAGCCATCGTGTTAGCAAAGAGCAGGCACCACCATTTATTTAACACTTAGTCAGAAAGCCTTTCTATACTCAACAATGAGTAAACCCACAACCTGGGCCTTGTCTCCATTAATTATAGCTTACGCAATGCAGCACATGATAAAACATTATTCTAAAATCATTCCGCAAGGTTGAGCACAAAAACACTCTCTCCTCTGAACTACAAGGCTGAGTTTTTGTTCTTACCTTAATGGGGGTCTGGGTTCATTTGGACTCTAAGCTCATACATTCCTAATGGGGGCCTTTTTATGTTGCTTGCAACAAGTCAACACAAACAGAATGCATCTACACTATCAAAGGCTTTGGAAAGTTCAAACCAGAAAACTAGAAATCACTTAAGACTCAAATGTTGTCTTCGCAACTGGATTGGAGGTAGATCTCGAACGCCATTGTTGGAAGTCGTTACATTTTCTCTTTGCCTTACTATGTTATCAGTTCACTGACATAAAATTAATAAAATCTGTGGAGAAATTATCTGACTGAGATCACAGAAATAAGTCAAAATAGGTCAGAACGCATGCATTTTGAGGGAACTGCCTCCGAAAGGAATCCTTTCCCAACAGAACGCTGTAGTGTTTCAACTAGCTGCCCTTGAAATAGACAGATCGAGCCTTCAATGGTAGAACAAAGCTTTTTACCACAATTCCCAGGGCTGTGAGTACGGATAAGACTTCCCTCAGGCAATTCCGAGTGAAGGGCAGATGAGGACTAGAAACCTAGCATGTGGTCCAACTGCGAGCCGACTAATTGGTTACAAAGCAAGATCCAAAAGAATGATTTCTTTGTATGCATATGGTATATTCGTCCGCAGACGGACAGACAGAAAGATTGACAGGTAAGAGTTTGCAGCGATTGTGCGTCACTCTGCGGTAGCTCTTGGCAGAAAATGGCGATCAGTCTCTGATGGCATGTAGCACAGCTTTGGAGAGCCATCACGCTAAAGGCCAGGTTTGTTTGAAGTTCGCTTTGCAATGCATCAGTGGCGATGACCTAGATTTCCTATCTCTCGTTCCTCCAAGAGTGCAGAGAGAGAGAGAGAGAGAGACAGCCTCGTTTTCAGCCCTTTCCATCTTTCTAACTATGTCAGCTCGCCTGTAAACATTTGGCACAGAGTCACATCGCTGCATCTCCCCGTTTCCCCGCAGACGACTCCCTTTTTCCCGGTGTCAACTCTTGACTGCGCCCTCCTCCCCCAGGACGGAGGTGGAAGCCTGAGCAGCTGAGTTTTCTCCCGAAGCTAAACGAAAGGGACACACGGTACAGATCGACGTGAATACAAACGGACGGTGAAGCAAATGCATGACTTGAACTCTCCCGCAAGTGCGAGGGGGAAATATGGAATGGCACAGCCACGTCTGCTTTTCAAGACTGCGAGAAGAAAAATCAAGCAACCGAGCACCATCTCTAAACTAGATCACGCGAGTTCTGACCCATGAACGACAACACAGGTTCAGCCCCAGGTTCACCCTGTGCTCAGCAACGCTGCCTGTCCGCATGTCTTCCGGTCGCTCTCCCTCCTTCTGTCCGTCTGCTTTCCTGGATCGTGTTTGACTCAAACAAATAAATGAGCAAACTGCAAAAGAAGAAACTCGTAACACCGCCGGGAGCCGGCCTTGTGCCTCTGAGGTGAGATGTTTATTTTGATTCTATCTAATAGCAGCCGCTAAAAAATAAGCAGGCACTAGCCAGCCCTCTCTTCCTCTCCCTTCCTCGCATCCCTTCTTCCCCTCCTCCCTCCTTCCCACACACCCACAGGGGACAGTTGTCAGTGCAGAGCACCAGAGTGAAGGCACAAGAACAACATTAAGAACCGCTTCAGCTCAACAGCCGGGAAAGAGCGTGTGTCACGTTTTTAATTATGCACGCCGCACAGCATTACGCAGACCTGTCAGTCAGGAAAATTGCGCCTTCTTTTCCATTTCTGCACGAGCCTTTTGTTGGTTTCCTAGGTGACCATGTAATCTGACATCAGACAAGTACAGTATGCTAGCCAGAGTTGCAGGTGCCTCGTTCCAAAATATCCACCCTGCTCCGGCCTAATCCTGCCGCGCCAACTGCCACAACTACCTCTCGCTGAGCGGTAATTTTCATTAGAAAACCAGTTTGAACAACTCTGTCAGACCCTTAGGATGCCAGTGGAAAACAGAGTGTCTCAGGAGTGGAGCGAATTAATGTTCTTTTGTGGAAAATCAGCCACACACTGTAGCCCTGTGTGTGGGTTTGAATTTTGGCTCGGGTCCTGGCTATTTCGCTGGTTGGGCTCTGCTTCTTAATATCCTCTGTGTGCAATAGCAGGTGCAAATATAAAAGAACACCGGAACATGATGGATTGCTCAGCTCCCTCACAGCAAAGATGCACTAATAAAAAAAAAAAATCTGTGAAGAAATAAAGTCTGACATACAGTGTGTACATGTTCCTTATGCTAAGCACTTAGAAGTCAACACGGATGGTTTGCTTTTTATGTTTTGTGCTGCAAAGAACCTTCTCTGAAATCTGAGCCTGCAGCTAACCGGTTACGTTAGGACTTTTTCGGACAATCCTGCAGTACGTCATTCTGGATGAAAGCTAAAGCTCCGTGCCAGTGAATAAAGTAGCATACGCGGTGTAATTTATGTGTACTGCAAACGTTTGGCCATAAATAGTTTCTACAAAACTCAAGATGTTGCCTACTGTAAGAAGGATCTCTAAAATGCACGTGCGTAAATTCTGGTAATACGCTAATATAAGCTGTATCTGTGTAGGGAAATGAATATCAACGATGTGAAATGTGTATGAATGAGAAATCAGCGTTCACATGCACTTTATCCCGTTTAAATGTTGTTTAAGAAATCAGCTTACTGGAGATCTGGCAGGGTGACATTGTTTATCAGTGCACATATGGCTGATAAGTACATGATGTTTGTTCCGATATGTCACCCATAAGGTTTGGTTAGGTTTAGCCAAATAAACCTACGTGGTTAGGGTTGGGGAAAGATCGCGGTAATGGTTAAAAGAACCCAGCATATAGGCTGCTGTCCACACTTTGTGAATCCAACCATCCACCCTGAAACTTTTCTCTAAGAGGTTTTGCGGCGCTATAACAATGTCACACTTCCTCCAGCTTTGCTACAAGGACTGGAAAAACACTATTTGCACAACCCCCCCCCCCCCAAAAAAAAAAGGTCACTTGTAAAGAAAATGGAAACATCGGTCGTTTAATAAAATGGTACAAATGGACTAAAATAAAAAATGTGCGTAAAAGGCTCTTTGTCTCAGATTCTGTATTGAGGTGACTGTATCAAGGCTTCTACTCTAGTTATCTGATTACGAGGACGGCTACGTGCTTTAAAGGCAAAAAAAGTAATAAGTAAAGCTCAACATCTAAAGAATACCAAATACTTCCATTTGCCCTTTTTTCCTAATAAATACAATACTTTTTTTATCATGATACCACTCTGAGGATTATGGGATGGCATGTCTACAAACAAATGCGAAAGTTTGTTAAAAGTCTGGCTGAGTTTGTCAAAATGACACTCCTACAGTTTTAATTATTGATGAAAACCACTGCTTGTTTCTGTCACTTGGCCGTAATTAGCAACACAAAATCCTCAAATGCAGAAAGATGCGTGCATGAGCGGCGCGAACTGGGGTAAGGCTCATGGCAGGCCTTTCAGTTTTAATGGGGATCAGATTTGAGGGCTCTCCTGGAGAAGATCTGGGAGGATCAGGGAGAGGAAGGACATGTTTAATCTGGTCTTGATCATGACACATTTTCCGTTAAAAGATTCAGCCCGCACTGTGGCACTTCATGCACAAACTGGCATGAAATATTTAACTGTATGTCTCTGCAGCGGTTCCTTCCTGACTTCACAGGCTACACAACCAACACAGCAGTTTTGCTCTCGCACAATTTGTACTGACCAGTTCAGAAGCAACAATCCTCGAGATTTTGCAAGATGCATCCGGCTTGCAATTCTGCAGAGGAAGTATTTCTCTTCATCTCAGGAACGGTTTCTGTTTGGGAACCGCTGATATTTTGGCAGCTGTGGGGTTTAACTATCAGCTGCATTAGACTCACAGGCGCTGCCTTCAATCTTCACTAAATCAAATCAGAATAACAGGTTTGTGTGATCTAAATGCGTTTTATGTGCATCCCCTTTATGCACAGGGAGAGGGCAAACCGACATCCATCCATTCAATATACAGTATATACAGTTTAACTGATGATTTTATTGTGTCCTGTGTGTTACAACCCTATCGGCAAACAAGAAATTAGATTGTGCGATAACTCCGGGTACATTAACTTTTGTTATCTTTTATGTCCAGTGGCAACATTCGCACATCATAAAATACTCGCTTTCCTACAGCATCTGCGCATGACAGCCCCCGGTAGGAAATAAACTATGGTTACAGTTTGAAGTAGGGTTCTGCAGCTAAAAAGGGGTGACTGGTTAAGGCTAGGGGGAACTAATTGTGGTTACGGTTAATAAAAAGGCAAATGTTCGCTTACAGGTCTGTGAAGGGATGCAAGTCAGCCATGCCACATCAGCCGGACCCCCACACCTTTACTTTCCGCCTCGCTACATAAAAAGGGCCAAGTTCTGTCATTGGGAGTACACTCTGAGGTGCACAATCACCGAATATGCCCATAACCCTTAGGAACGCCGGCCTGGCATCTAAGTGTACGTAAAACATTTTAAGAGGTTACCTTAAAATATTCATATTTAAGGGATATGCAAATAAACAACACATCCTTCCTCTTACAAATGAAAGGTGGAATTCACGCACGATTAATACACAACCTTGCTTAATTCAGCACACCCGGACGCACGCGGCCTGGTCTGATGTACGCTAATGTTAGCGAGCGTTTGTTTGATATCGCTGACATAACCGAGTGACTGGCATTTCTCTACTCGTGCTACCGTTACTCGTCATGCTTCAGCATTTGCCAACGGCCCTGTAGCAGTCACGTGCAGTAAAAGTAACTTCATTTCATCCAGGTTAGCAAAGACGTATGCAACCATTGCTTAAACTGTGCATTTTAAGATGCAACCATTTGTTGTGGTATTCAGAAATATCCCAACATAATGTGTTTAGAAGCTGCAGTTTAAAACACAATGGCTAAGTGGTCTTGGTCAAACTCTGGACTCTGTTGGTTCCTCTCCAAACAAAAGAGTCGCCCCACATCATCCGGTTACATAGTTTCATCTTTTGTGTAAATGAAAAGTGCCTGAAAAATTTGGACAAAACACACAGTTTTCAATAGACTGCGTGTGAATTTTATACTGAGGACTGGGGGGGAAAGAGAAAGAAAACCTGTAGCACTGCAGATGCTAATAACACCTGCCATCTGATTCAGACAAATGTGTTTAAAGCCACGGCACCTCCCGCAGCTCTTTCTAACCTTTGAAAAAGCTTTTAGTTGGCTCTGCTGCAATCCATCAAAAGTGATTTTCTATTCCGAAAATTACACGCACGCAAAAGTCCAGTGCTTTTTTTTTTTAAAACGAAGCAGGACAATATCTTCATGAATCACGAGTGTGTGCTGGCTGAATGGCATGCAACAGGCAGAAATGCTTCACTCTGCTTAAAAATCGCAAGATATACAGGGTTAGCACTCAGTTTCCTCTCATGGAGTATTGATTTTAGCCCATCTCCCTGGAAACTCGGTGCATTTCATACAGTAATTGGGGCCAGCTATAATATACTGTACATGAACTCAGACCCAGCTGAGAAATGTCTTGCTTATTGATATATTGGCGTCGTGGTTGCTGCACGCTCACAACACGTTTGCAGCATTTTGGGAAGGGACCCATTCTGTCTGGTGCTGCATTACAGCTTACGTCGTTGCTCCTTTGGTCAAAAGACAAAAGGGATCTATAGGCATGTGTGGAAAACTGAATTTCTGCACGCAAGAGAGCTGCAGCTACTTTCTGCGGGCAACTACGTGACACAAACACTGTATAATAAGTGGAAAACACAGTAGGAAAGAGCCTTAATTCTTTGGCACAGGTGACAAGCCTGAATGCAATATGGGCAGTGGGCCACAGACTAAAAAGTCCTGAATACGTCTCTTGTGTTGACAGTTCAGTAATGTGATGAGTGAAAAAAAGCCTCATAGAATTTCTGCAAGCAAGACACTTTTTAGCCATTAATGTGGCTTGTAATGAGGTATCTTTCTCAAAATAGCATCTTAAATGTTATTAGGTTCAATACAAATGATTCCACGTTACTTGGAACCTGTCTGACAATCGCAGTTTTGGTGCGAGGCCAAGCTGGGCCCATGGATTTCACTTTCAGCAGAATCTCGGCTAGAGCTTTCTGAAGTTTTTTGTTATCTTTATTGTCACTTTGCTGACACAATTCCCAAGTCAGCACAGGTACACAGATACAGGCCCGGATTTGCGGATGGCAAATATTCCTTACAAAGCAATACCAGCCACAGGAGTTCACAGGGGGACGGCTCTCTGACGATTTAGTATCGGAAACTTTTTCAAACCTGTTTTGAGGAAACTCAATTAAATTTTCAATTCAAACCAATAAACCTAATTTATCCCTGCTGGGCAATATTCATGTCAGGCATAACCTACAGAATAAAACACAATCTAATGCATAAACACACAGGACTACAAGCAATAACATTATTTTATAGAGAGCATTACTTAAAATTGAATGAGAAGCAATATTTTTGATATTCCTTAACCCTCGCAAAACCGAGGCCGCCGCCCACAGCTAAAAGTAGGTATTGTTTTAAAATGTTAAAGAACCTTTGAACTGTTAATCCCATCGACGTGCTTTAAAAAGTCACGTAAAGTGAAGATTCTTGGATTTTCAGTGGTATCACATTAGCCTTGTTTGGACATTCAGAGGCTCCCGTGTCCCGAGTGGTTCAAAATTTAAATGTCTAAATGTTTAAATGTTACGTTTATCAATGATACTGTGTACAGAAACGGCTTCAGTCAGTGGCATAGCAGCAGGGGGTTACATGGTGGCAGATAAACCTCAGCACTGTCCCGACTGACTGAATCTTTGTGTATAGTTTGTAAAAGATCACTTGCACATTTAGGATAACATTATAATAAATGGCTGTAACTTACTCAGGGAAGGTTAGATGCAGACAAACATTTATCTGGAAGTCTAAAACATCCAAATACAACTTTCTAAATAAATATAAAAAGATATTTTTTTATAATTCTGGTAATTTCATCCATTCTCAGACAAAGCAAATGTAAAATTTGGACTTTAAATGAGCCAGACTGAAAGTTAAGGTTCTCCTGAATGGAATGATGCGCAGCACTTGATGCTGGCTGCTAGATTAGGTTAGAAAAACTAAATAAAATCAGAAGAGTCAGGTGCCCCAAAAAGTGTTCCGGGTCTTTCAGGGTTCAATGCTGAGCCTGTGCATGTCTGTCGTCTTCTCACACACACAGACTCTGCACGCGTGTCCTCTAGACTGGTTACGGTGATGCTGAAACAGACTTTCGGTGGAGGAAATAGACGGGATGAGAACAGTTTTGCTATTATGATACAGAACATATTACACCTAAATATTCACAGGCTATGTATGCAGAGAGTGCAATCGGTACTGCAGAGAAAACAAGGTTGTCCTCCTCTAATAGCTCTCTTAAAGTATCGCTGTCTCAAACTTAAAGACCCGATCGACCCACGATCAACATCTGATGTGGCTAGATGTGATAGAAGATGAGAGTTTACATGGAAACAGGATATGAGTGTGTATAGCAGAACATCAGGAGGGCACCTGCTGTGAACTCATAGTAACAAGCCACATTATACCTTCTACTAAAAGGACTGAAAAATGAACAAACATTAAAGTGGTAATCTTGCAGATTACCACTTTAATGTGGATTTCAGTAAACAATATTAACCTTGTGAGCTGTGTAAAACCATAGTCTTAATGGATTTTATTACAGGCCTCCTTAAAATGCAGTTTAATTTGCACTCTGTCGTATTCTAATCAGCAGAATCATCACAAAGCTACGCACGTGTTCCTGCTTATTAAAAGCATTTTTTTCCATGCAGTTCATTTTGTCCCGCTAATAACAGCTACCTGTTCGTCGCGAGGTCAGGCCGGGGAAAATATCTGATCACAAATGGACTCTAAAGCAACGCGCTCTTGCTGATAGCAAGAGGTGAGGCGGAAAATAGGTGAATTCTACACGAGAGCTTAAATTGAAAAAGGGGGAAAAAATACTGAGTGGCTGGAAAATCACAGATGGCTGTGGATGAAAGAGGAGAAACCATGAAGGAGAGAATCTGATGCACAACAACTGGGACGAAATATGTCATCTACATGCTTTATCAAAAGCACTTCCAGGTATGTGACAGGTGGCCCCATCTCCCTGTTGTTATTGGGAAATATTACTTCACGTGTTTATGCTGGTGGTAACAGACAGTTTGCGCACTGCAAAAAGTGTCCATCTTATTTGGCAAATCCCACTTTTTCTGCCACAAGAGGTCACGATGTTTTTCGTGATTTCAACAAATGACCCGTGCTGTCATGTTTGTGCTGCAGAGTCAAATATCAACGCTAACAATCCAAAGGACCAATTTGACCAACCATCTCTAACCAACCAATGTGTTGTCTGGGTAAAAATGAACAAACTTGCACAGTTTTTTTTTAAAGGTATCAAATTTTCAAAAGATAAATATATAGCTTTTTGAATTCGAACCAGTCAGATGTCCTCTTGTCTTGGTACCTTTACCGTTTGGTCCAACCTAGCGTCACATTCCCAAGTATATTTAATCTGTTTATGGGATGATGTATGGGGGAGCTTAACCTCTGATTCATTTCTTTGTCAAAGTCGTTGCTGAGAAACTGCAAAATAATACTCAAAAGTGGGTATTCTGTGTTTAAAATACAACATGTACAGGGGGCATTGGCCTTATGGATTTTTCACTCCATCCCAGCAACCTCCATGAAAGGCACATTTACTTTTCATTCCCTCTTCCCAGATATCATTCAGACAATGTCTTTGTTGGAAGTGTCCAAGGGTAAAGTGGAAATATGTGACCCTCTCTCCTCTTCTTCAATGGAGGGTTGAGCTCCAGCACTGCTGCCAGTGTCAGATGCCAGCATTGATAAAGCCAGAGGCAAGATGGCAACTGTCCACCCTGGAGCCTGCATTTTAAAACGGCTCCTGCCTGCAGCTTTCAGATGGGCACTAACTGCACTGACAAATGGTCACAGGGAGACTTTTAAGCTTTGGTTTCATTTCACGTGCATTCCAAAATAATCCAACAACACTGTGCTGTGATGAGGTGCATTGCAGGCAGATATGACGACCTTAAAAAAAAATGCTTAAAAAAGTCTAAATGCAAATCTTTGGAATCCTCATTTTAATTTATAATTTATAATTATCATTTATAATTTATTTCAGGCGAGGAACACAATGCAAAGACACGACAAATAAAGCCAATAAATGTCCAGGACCTCAACACCAATCCAGTCACACGTAAGCTCAGTAAACACCCTGAACACGCCCTCTAGCCGTGTCTCACGGGCTCCTCCAATCTCGAGATTGCAGATTCTTTATCTGCAAAAAAACACCTGGGAACTGCGCCTTCGACGAACTGCATCTGTGGCATCAAAGGCTTTTTCGGAGTGTTGCGACTGAACTGCTTAACATGTAGTTCAGGGTCAAAGATAATAAAAAAGGAAAATGCAGCAGAACGAAAGCGATTCCGTGGTTTTTACGATGCCTAAACACTGCTGCAGAAAATCGTTCAACCAGGCTCGGTGTACAGTAAATGTGCGCTCAGAGTAGCAAATGCTAATTAGGTCACAGAAGCACCAGTCAACCTCGCTGCTACTTCACCATACGCAGCTCGACCAATGCTTTCCTTGCAGCTCAAATTATTTTCCTTGACCCGTTATGTTAAAGCAAAGTACTGACCTCGAAACGCACAACACACACTCAAAGAACCTCTCTTCCTCCGGTTTGAAGACTTCCTGTAATAACGTTGGTGTGGCACTTCCCTCTGGCCCCGTGCCATCTGCTGTTGAAACAGCAGCAATTAAGCTGCAATTAATAAGCCCATCCCGAAGGTTTAAAAGTTAGCTGTTAATTATCTGCTTGCTGCCGATTCCGATGTGCGAGCTTTACAAAGCCATTGTCACTCATAAACCTGTAATCTTCGGCACGGTAAACAATAAGAGCCACACTGGCACCGTCGCTGTGTCGTTCAGGTCTCGTCCTGGTCAAAGCAATGTCAGCCTTTTCAGCATTGTAAATTGAACGTTTGCATAATACAAGGCTGAAGTCTCCATCTACATGTTAACTTGTTAAATCAGCCGTTTCATTGCTACACTCATCTCACATTAAACAGATTGATGACCACCAAGTAAAGCCTAATTCCCTATCATTTAACCTCTGCGCTGTCACTGTGAGTGACTGTCTCTTCATAGCGAAAGGTTAGAGGGGTTAGTGAGCACTTATTTAAATCTGTCTCGTGTTTGTCTGGCTGAGACGTTTTGATTAGGCTGGCGTGAGTCTGGGTGCATCTCCGATCGGCAACAATGGCGTCTTTCTCGTCTCTCTAGCTGCGAGCCACGATGCCTCTGTGCACATGTCAATCTCATTGGACCTTGATGTGTACCCCAAGGCTGAATTCTTCTCGGCCCACCTCTATTCTCCGTCTGTCCTTGTCCCGACAGACACAAACAGACGCATTTTAAAGACTGAGCCTAAACTTGAAGACATGTTTAATCAGTGTTGCCTCACGTTGGTCAGAGTAGAGTAGCAAACTTGCAATTTATTATTTAGCAAGCGCTAAATGCTAACATTAGCATGCTCACATGCACCCAGTGACAATGCTAACATGCTGAATGTTTACCATGTCAACCTTCTTATCTAACATTTGTTCATTAGCAATAGCCGCTGACAGACTGACGCTGCCATGCATTCAGCCACGCTGCAAGCATGGCTAAAAAGAGTATTAAAAAGGATTATTGCTTAAAAAATTCAAATTACCTTGTCAGGTAACCGAATCCACAGCTTGTTTTACCTAAGAGCTGTGGTATCACGAAATAACTATTTAGAAGTGGAGTTGAAGGACACAGTTTATTTCACACAGTCGTCCTCCTGTTTCTCATTTGAAGTAGCTTTCTGCAACAATGCTGGGGTTAGCGGCACACTTTGGCTGCACTGAGGAGGCTGTCATATGCCGTCACAGCGTCGGTTGCCTTGTTACCAGAGATATAATGTCATCAACATCAGCCAATGAAGACTACAGTATGTCAAAGGAGACGGCAAGTTCTCTGCTCTACGCAGTTGTCTTTTTTCCTTCTGCTCTCTTTATCTTGTCCTCCTACGCTCTCCACCCTGTTCATTCACTGTGCAGAAAACATCACTCCTTCTCCTCCTCTCACTTTGATTCTTTTCTGCCATATAGGTCTGTATAGTGTCTCTTTATCTGTGTGCACGTGTGTGTGTGTGTGTGGGCAGGAACAGTATTGCTTCCTCTCTGAACTCTCCACTACGATGGCCAACCAAAGCTGTGATCTATAATTTATCTGCCATGAGACCTGTGTGGGCACGCAAGTGTGAAGAGGCTGCAGGTACGTGTGTGTGTGTCTGTGTGTGTGTGCGTGTCTGTGTGTGAGTCTGTGTGTGTGTGGAGGAGGAGCCTTGAAAGCCATGCAGATTGTGACTAATGGCAAGAAACTAAACTAAAGAAACTAAACACCCATTCTTAAGTGCCATGTATAGGACCTCTTATGCAGAGTAACGTTACTGCAGGTTGCAGGTTGCAGCCTTGAAACATTAAAGACATAAAGCGTGCTGATTATCCACGCCATGGTGGAGGTGGGGGTGGTGCGTGCGTGAATGTCAGAGTGGAGTCAAAATGATTAAAGTTGGACATTTATGGGGGCAAAGAAAGAAAAAATAGAAAATCTGAGTTTAAAATTTCAAATTTTGGGTGGAGAAAAGTCAGAAATAATCTGAAACCAGAAAGCCAACTCTGGGTAAAGACAATGTAATAAGAGTTGGGAGCCTTTTGAAAGTTTAAAGGAGGGCATACTACTCAGCCTGTGAAAACAGATCTATAAAGGGCCTCTGTGACCCTGGAGGAGCGGACTTGAGCGACTTGACTTTAACTAGACAGCACACATTACACCTTGACCTCTGCTACGTCAGCTTCGACAATACTTTTTTAATTAATTGCAATATTAAATAGCTGTAGTGCTCTTTTTATGCTGACAGGAGAATCCCAGGAACATTAAAGAAACATTACTTTCAGCGCACAGAGACATGATGATCCCAGCAGTTTTTATGGATTTTATCCTGCAGAAATACAGCGCGGACAGGTGTGTGTTGTAGGTGTTATGAGTGAGACCCAGCTGACTGTATTTGATTGTCTTTGTACCACTTGATAATAATGTGCTGACTTAACTGTAAAGGAAAGGAGCTCGAATCCTTCCATCAACATATGTCTTAAAAAACAAAAGCCATTAACGCTCAAATCAAGTCATAACCGAATCCTTGATTTTTTTTTCTACTGGATATCTCAAATTGCTTTGGACAAGCTGTGCCCAATATGTCTGATATGCCGTGTAATTAGGAGACAAAAACACGAAACCAGCTTTGATCATGCGGTGAAACTTAAACGCTCTTCCAGACAAGATTACATGCAGAAACGTTATCATCCTGCATCGCAGAGTGTGGCTTCTTTTTTTGGTTTTTCTTCCTAAATGAACTTTGGGTCACAACCTGAACTCTCTGTTAACCTGTGAGCTGCTGAGTGTAGCTACGCCACATCATCTGCACATTGCTTTCCTGTGGTACCAGTCTATACGTTACTGTCATGTTGCTTCATTTCTAGGCATTAAAAGGGATATTTTTATGCAGTTTTGCCACTCTCCGCTACTTGAAGATGCCAAAACATGAAATTGCCTTGCGCACACGTCTTTGAGAATTCAGCAGGACAGTGACAGTTACACAGATTAGTTGTACCTACAACGTATATTGTTTAATTCAATTTGTCCGGCGTACGTTTGGTGTAGATGTCTTTGAGAGTCTTTTGTCTTTTCTCCCTTATCTCCATCTTGCAGACTTAATCCCATGTGCATGTCCTACCCGTGTGAGTCCGGGTGGAGCGCACAACACAGAGAGGTGGTGCACCACTTGTGCTGGTAATTATTTTGTACTCCAGCGAGCTTGCATCCACGATGACAAAGCGTCAGCAATGACCTGCTCGGGGCTGATTACAGAGTCGTAGCCTGTAAAATGGATTAAACAGAGAGGAGCAATATTAGCCATCTTGACACAAAGGTCAACTTTGTGCTTGCAGGCGGATGAGTCATATTTCCTTTCAACTCATTGTATGTTCGACTTTAATCAGGGCGATGCCATCAGTACAAATGAGTGCATTTGTATCAAGAATAAAAGCGGCAGCAGTAGAATTACTCTGATTTACATTGGAGGACGGTAAACATACAGTTAGTGTGCATTAGAAGATTTGAAAGTAATGACTAAATTACAACTGCATTTTTCCCTCTTAGAGTTTATACTTGGTTATATAGAGAGAAACTGACATTTTCTGTATTTCTCCAACTTAACTTTATTTGCACACCCCACTAACGAATCCCTGCTGCACTGCCTGTCAACCCCAGAGTTCCTGACTTAAAGAAAACAAGAGCTTTCAGAGTCTGGCGGCGATCGTGTGCTTTTCAGTTCAGTCTGGATGTCACAAGATGGAGGTGGAAACCAACAAGAGACAGTTAGGTAGAGCTGCAGGTGTCTTGCCAGCTAAGAATTAAGCTTTCCTCTTCAAACGATGATTATTCTTTACTTGTCCTCCCTTTTGCAACCTTGTTTTTAATTTAGTTAGCCAGTGCGTTGGTACGTGTGAGCACATGTGGACACAAATACAATAAAACATCAAATGTTTTTGCATCTCCTACCACCGGACACAGGTGGCAACTTCAATGTTTAAAGCACAACTCTGCGCACTTGTTGTAAGTAAGCAAGGCTGAGAATCTAAAAGCCAACATCATTGTGCACAGAGCAACGCAGGACACGTGCATGGGAGGCTATAAACTTTCACAAACTTAACTGATGGAAGAGGACAGCGACGCAGAGCAACTCCGCTGCTCCCACGCTCTGTGCTGCGGTGCTGGATGCAGCAAAGTCAGCTGAACCACTAATAATAAATTACAACTAATGTTTCCAAATGATTATTTAGAACGACTCCAATCCCCCTCGAGGTGGTGGGTACTTGGTATAGTCCTAGTTGGCACATCCTGTTCATACGGCCACTGCTTCCTGGAACCCATCTTTTGTTTGCTCCTGCCAGTTGTGTGGCTGCTGATCACACACCGATGGCGACGTAGCTGCCATGCAAGGTGCTGCCTCCACCGGGAGCCACTTAGGGTTCAGTGTCTTGCCCAAGGACACTTCGACATGTGGACAGGAGGAGGCGGGATCGACCCGCTCTACATCCTGAGCCACAGCCGCCTACATGTCGCTGTCTATATAGAAGCTTACTCAACATTACATTACTTTCTTCGAATTATCTACCTACTTGTTCTCCAAGTGAGATATTTCAGCACGCTGTCCGCCTCTTTGTCTCTCCTAACAATCCACGCTCCTCATGATGAAAAGGTTTCAGAACTGGCTGGTCGTGCTGAGCTCTGCGTGCCGGCCAGGTGTCACCACTTTACACGAGCATTCAGAGACAAGACCCCTCACCGTCACCAGCTGCTGTCCTCTAATCTCTTTCCCCCTCGTCCTTCTCCTCATTCTTACTCTCCTTTAGTCTCGTTTGTGTCTCGTGCTCTTCCCGCTGCTCCTGTGATTGCTACGCCTGGTTTTTGCCTCCCATTGCTTTCATGTATTCCTCCTTCTGTTGGGGATTGCTAACTCACCCTGCAGAATGTTGCAGAAAACCTGCGAGAGCGTTGTGAGGCCATTCCCAACAATCCCAAAACTTGCTTTGAACAATTATTAATTACAAGCTGTCACCGGCCATGTCCACGGGGCGGTGAAATTATTAGGTAATGAGGTATTGTCTACAGCTCTTGTTGACAAGCGATTATGGTAATTTGAAGAAACTACACGAGACTTCCTTCAACCAAACGCTGAACAAGCCGTTGCACCATGCATGTTGATTAAAGCTCTAACCTGTTTTTTTCTAGCTTTTGTAGGGTGAAACTGACAAACCCCACAAGCAGAAGAGCGGTACAAGTGCACGTGTTTGTGCTAATCATTGTTAGGTGCTACCTGTCAGCTTTAAACGACACGTTACCTGCAGAACCCTTCCCTTCGCCTCCTACAGAGTGAGGGCTGCTAATTTAGTCCAAAGATCTGTCTGATCACTCAGAGCATCCGTCGGCGGGTGTGCAGTAATTACAAGATGTGCGCACCACTGTGGAGAGGGATAATCAAGGACACGCAAATGCGGTTACAGCACCTTGCATGAGTTGAAAAAAATGCTTTGGAACAACGGCTGTCATTATTCCTGCACCATACCTGGCAACCTTGAGAGACCAGAGATAAGGAGAGTTTCCCAAACCAGTAAAAAACAGTGTGTGTGTGTGTGTGTGTGTGTGTGTGTGTGTGTGTGGAAGTCCTTACTTAGAAAATGGGAAGATTCAGAGATCGCGTTTCCTGCATTATGGTCAAAGACAAGCCGCGCGCACGCTATGCCACTATCAAAGATACTGAACTGAACTGGGCATTTATGTAAAAGCTACAAGCTGCCTTTTGTAAGAATCCGATAATGATGTCAGAACGTGAAGTTAAATCTGCAGTCAACTCAGAAAAGGCCACAGATCTTTGTGATATTTAAACAGCGGCTATGATCGATCGATACCTCCGGCATCCACTCCTCTCATTCTATCATCTCCTCCTCTGGCTTTGTGCTTTTGGAAGTATGCCTGGTGCTATATCAACACCAGTCTGCAGTCATCAAACTGTAACCCATGCCGATGATTTACTTTCTAGGCTTGTTAAATACCGGGCTTCTAATCAGCGTTACCAGCTGGTGTCGGACTGACACGCCATGTGGGAAGAGCTTGGATAAAGAGGTGAAATGAGGTGGACTAAAATGACAAGCACGCCGCTGTTTTTCCTACCTTCGCAATATTAAGTCAGGTTTATTTGTACAGTTCAGTATTATGCACAATCAGGCTACAAACAGGCTTTTACGGCTCTCGTCTTTATGAGTGTAGCTGTTATGCCGTATGTCTCAGAAAACACTTAACCTAGACAGATCTTGCCACTTTTCCTCCACATCCAGCTTGTTGTCACTTCGCGGTGACCTATTATAAAGTCCTCTCCTTGATCATCGTGGGCAAACTCAGACAGCAGCGACATAACCATCCAGTTTTAAACTAACGCATTCAGATCCCACGGGAAGCCCCAGTGAGCCTGCCAGCAGCTCGGCTCTCATTCGGTTCAGTTCTGCGCCAAAATGTAACGGCAGTCATCTGTGGGGGGCTCTTTCTCACCACTTCCTTACATTTTATGTCGGGCCGTGAAAATAATTGATCCCCTGAAGACAAGAAACCAGTGGCCGTTCCACTTTCAAATTAAAGCTAAGTGGCAACTTGATCAGGTGTCAGGTGGCAGTGGGGCCGCTTCGAGACCGAACCGCTGAAAGTGAGCTTTAAACCTGCTTGGTCAAACGTAAAGCTAACGTGCATGTCTAGTCCAGCTGGTTGAAATGCAAAGGGTGACGTACCGACGAAGAGACGAAGACCGTTCTAGTGTCGGTTCTTCTCTCAGTCACCTGTATTCCCTCGTGTACATGTGAGGCTGAAACATTGCGGCACGGGCCTCACATCTCAGTGTGTGCTCTGCGTGGGCGGCTTCCTACACTGAGACGATATGAAATTCGGCTTTGTCAAAATTGAGGAATTATAATACATTTGATATGTCTGCCTTTGCCTTCAGCGCATTCTGTACAATTGATGCGAAACACTTGGAAAGGTGTGTGGGAGGCACACGTCTTCCACAACTGTAACAATAATTTCCTGTGAAAATGTGGAAACACAATTTAAAGGGCTTCCGCGTTTGGCATTCGCCGCAGTAAGTGGAGGGAAAGTGTTTCAGCTAATTGTTTATGATAACCTACATACGCATGATAACAGCACCTCCATTTTTAGCTTGCACTGTTTTCGGGACTCTTCTGTTCAGTTATTAAGCAGAAATCACAGCACCTGACTGTAATACGTTCATTTTACTCGCCATTTATTACCGTTTAAAAAAAAAACAAATCCCCAAATCAAACATTCCCCTCCCTTTTTTCCTGTTTTAATTTCGCTGTTCACACAATGTGCTATTTCTGTACCCAAGCCCCCCCCTTCAGTGTAGCTTACAGTCAATAACAGTGGCTTCAGTGAATATGAATTTCCCCTCTGCTATGATCCTTTTATTGTGACTCCATCTTGGCTACTAAAATATCCACCTCATGATTAAGGTGGAGATGTGGCCCTATGGTTTTCATTACCGATTTAAAAAACCACACCGACTGTGGAGAATAATGTATTATTTGATTTTTACTTATTCCAGCAGGAGGAGCAGCATGTTAAACCTCCTGACTATGAATGCAACAGGCAAGTGCAGCCCTGAATAGATTGGTGCTGCAAGTCCCCTCCATAAATAACATCTACAAATTCTCATGACTCTGCAAGGACAAGCGCACAATAAAATGTAAGTGATAGGGGTTTGATCAGAGGCAGAGGGTGAAATGGTCTTCTGGCAGGGCCTTGCCATCTAAAGTGGACAGAGAAGCCCCGGGGGAAAGGAGATTATATCTATTTCACTGACTTATTAACATCATTGCTCCCATTCAGATTCAAGATACACTAGGACAATCCTCCATTCACACAAAGAGTGTGACGTTGCGGGATTCTTTGATTCTTTCGCTGCTATTTAGAGCCATCAGCGTATGTGCGCTGCCTTGCGTAGCTTTCAATGCTGCTGAAAACGTATCTTTCCCGTGACATCAACTCTGCAGAGTCCCTGGAGAGACCCTACTTTGCAAAAAAAAAACAAAACAAACAATTCCTCATCAGCATACATTTTACTAGAGTCAACATCACGTGTGCACCTTTAACATGCACGCTTACAAAGTTTCACAGAGCGTAATCCAAGCTCTGTGTATTTACAGCTAATGTCACCGCAACAATGGCAGAACCTTAACATGGCATTTAGCCGGGAATGAATTTGGACATTGGCTTCTTTTAAAATGTCAATTAATTGAAAGAACAAAATGCATGTTAATTAAACAAACCAACATGGATGGGAATGGAATCAAGCTGCTGTGTGTGAAACGAATTCAGCACCACAGCTGTGTGGACAGCGCCATCTCAGGTTCATCTGTTAGCCCAAACGTAACAAGCGTGGAACATAGAAACGCACTCTGGAGCCTTTTTTAAGCTTGAAAAACCTGGAGTAGGCATTTTATAGTATCTTGTCTAAACTCAAACCAAAATCAATTTCATTATCAAATCCAAATGAATTCAAATCAGTCAAAACTCAACGATTTAAGTGAGATCTGCAGTTACCTGGAAGGGCTGACACATTACCTGAAAATGAGATTAGCGCCTACATAATATCTAGAAATATAAATAATCAATATGTGTCTGACACATAGGATACTGTATTTTGCATACCTTATTTTTTCCCAAGCTACTTGATCTAAATCCAGCAGGTGCTGACTCAGAAATACTAAGGTTTGCACAACGCCTGAATTTGCCCTGATGAGGAAACTGCAGCATATTCCACACTAGTCGTAATTTTACATTTAAAACATCCTTGAATGACTTGACAAGGCTCACAGGTGCATCATTGGGCATTTCGTATGCATGGCCAAAGATCTGGGGAGCTCTAAGTATTGTAAAAGGACAGCAAAGGTGTTGCAATTAACCACAAAGGTGTTTCGAGGGAATGTGAAAGTACTTTCCACTGTGGCTTGTTAGTTGTTCCGTATTATGCAGAGTTAGCAGCTATAGTGCGGCTGACTAATGCCTGACTATGTGTATGTGTGTATATATATATATATATATATATATAGGGCACCTTTAAGCTGAGATAATAGACACAAATGTGGATTTTGGATGGAGAACAGATTTTTGCTAAATATCTAAAACTGTGAGCTCCCTCAGTCTGCAGCAGATCATTATGACACTTTTATTCTGCTCACTGTTCTCTTCCCAACCGGTATTAATCCGTTTTAGAGAGAGGGGCCATCGTGACAGATGGGATACTTCTTGCGCTCGTGTCCTCCCACTTTGATTGCGGCGACCCATCCATACCGCCCAGGGGGCCATATGCGCCGCACTCCTCCTTGAAGGAGTGCAGGGAAGGGGCATGGAGACGCGCCAGCTCGCAGTAGCGTCGTGTCACAACACAATGCCAGGAAACACAGGCTCTGTCACTATTAACCTACAGTTTCTAAACAGTTTCCTCGTCAACAAAATTGATGCCATATATATCTTTAGTTATATATGTTGTATTTGCCATATTTGTATGTATCACTTTCGCATGTTGCTGTCAGAAGAGATGGTTTACAAACTGGGTTATCGTTCCCTATGAACAAATTACTTTATTTTGCAGTTATTAAAGCTTATATTAAAGTAAATCGCACTGAACTGACCTCAGCCCTGACAGGCACAGCAGGGTTATACTGCGAGAAGGTGTCTATTGGCAAGAGTCCATGGCCTCCCTGTCATGTCAGAAAGAGCTTTTATGGACCATTTCCGGCAACATGTGCCATTTCTATTGACCTCAATAGTCATCTCCACTCGACTGTGCTACCCCAAAGTGCTACTATTGAAGGGATAGTCGCTCAGGTTGGTTGTTATCTCTCATGTACAAAGGAAGAGCAGAGGAGAGAGACTCAAGAGGGCATTTGCATCAATCTTCCAGGTCTCTGTTTGTGCAGGAGGCTCGGCATGGTGCAGTCAAACGCAGGGACTGATTGGAATGAAATAAGGATGTCAGAGGAGTGACAAACTGTGACGCAAATACAGATTCTTCTATGCACTCACTGAAAGAGATCAGATTGAAATGTGCATTCCATTGACATCATGCAGTTGTTATTAAATGCATTCCTCTGGCTCTGGCCTCATAAATCTAACTCGGCACATAACAAAGGATCCCATTACATCCCAGAAAAGCCGCACGTTAATGCTTCAGCGGGGAAACACCTCGCCCGTTGCCGATTCAAAGTACAACTTCCAAATATCAAAGCCATTACAAAACCAGACCAACAGAAATGACTCTCTGTGCTGTTTCAGTCTCACTTCATCAAGAGCGATGAACAAACTGATCCAGTCAGCTGGGTCCACTGTGTTGGATGCTTTTCCAATTGCCTCCAATCTAGTTCCCGTTGTAGAGCATGTATCGCCTCTGGCATTTGGAATCCATTCACAAAAAAAATTAAATAACATGCTGTAACAACACAAAAACCAATATACATATTCCGTTACTGTGGCTTCTTGTGATGATCAACACGGATACTGTAAATGGCACAACGCAAATCCTTAGGTTGATAATAAATTTGAGACTCACGCAGACAGAGTGAGAGAGGAACCGGTTGCATTTTTCTGGTCCAGGAGGTGACAGTTATGTAAATGCGGCGTCCTAATCTGTCAGTAGCACTCCTCCAGGATTGATAGTTTGACAGCATGACAGACTTGAGCCGTCTATTTTTGGGAGATGGCTTCAACTGTCGGAAACACTGACTGAACTGTCTTGCATGAGGAGAAAGATTATGTTTTAGGGCATATTCTCATTTAAATTTTGACTTTGCGACAGACCAAAATGAACGCCGCTCATCCACCGGTGTTGTGCAGGGCTCCAACTACTGATTATTCTCATTATCCGTTTTGTTAATCTGTTGATTGTTTTAAAATCGATTAATGTGAGAAATGCCCATCGCCATCTTCAAAGTTGCTTGTCTTGTCCGATCAATAATCCAAATCCTAAAGATATTCAGTGCACAAAGTTAGAAAACAGAGAGAAACTGCAAATCCTCACACTTGCAAAGCGTTATAAATGACTACTCGACAAGAGATGTCAAATGTTTTTTAATTAATTCATTGCCTAATTGTTTCAGCACCACACTGGTTATCAATTTAAATGTAGTGTTTCAGGTATAGTAAATAAATCCATTCAGATACTTTGTGTTTTCATGAGCATATAACTTAAATAGAGGCATAATACATATAAGTACTGTTCATTTTCTGTATCAGCATGAGAGAAAACCATGTACCACTACATCCAGCAGTGCGGTAAATTCCAGCCCATTTTATGTTGCATTTTTTTCCAAAAGTAACATGACAGGTAATACAAATGGCCTCATTTCCAGGTGCACAACACCCCCTGCAAGTTTAACAATTAATGCAACGCTTTTGACAAACTACCCTCTCAATGAACCTCTGGCAGAGGTGGGCTGAGCACAAAATGGCCGTCGGATATTTCCAGTGCGCTGTCAGAAGCAACTTACAGAACAATTCTGCAAAATGGATGTGATCGTGCACAATTACTTAGACGCCAGTCTCTTTAGTATGAATGGATTATACCCTGCACTGGATGGAAGACATCGTCTCGCCGCTGCTCTTCACACTGCACGCATGCATGTTCACGTGTGCTGCGGCTGACTGGATGTTCCCGGAGGCTGCAGGCATCTGACCCAGTGATGGCCCTTATTCTCCCTAGCAGATGCAGAGAGCGCAATTACTGCTCACACAATTACTGCTCCTCGCAGTGCACAGCGGGCTGCTGGGTTCGGATAGAGTCTAACGCGTCTCTCAAAAAGACTAAACAAAAATCTCAGGAGCGCCGCTGAGATGAAGGAATCCTCTTCAGGGGCCTTTTAAGCTGTCAAATCAGAAAATTATGCATGTGAACTTTGAACCCACCAGAGGTGACATGCAGAGTTTGGTATATGATTGACAGCAGTGTATAAGTAAGCTAGGTTATGGCTAATACAGTATTATTTACAGTTACTATATAAAGGTCATTTGGTAAGTAGAATTGTCAAAGTAACTACCACTCCGGACTCCTGCAGCAGCCTCAACATGGACTCATTCAAAAAGGAAATTCTCTTTGGCGATAAATTTTAAATTCTCCCCTCGTTCAGCTTTGAGGCATTTGGGGCTATTTCTGGCTTTTATGGCCTGGCTCTCAGGTGGAAAACACTCTGGAGGAATGGGGGTTTTCTCCTTATATTATTAATCAAACCAACAATGCATCCAAAGAAGCCACTGGCGCAGAATGTACTTTTTTGCCCCTCAACAACTCTCTGCTGACCAATTTCCCATCCCTTGCTCCGGCTCACCCCATTTTGAAGAAGCAGCACAATGACTTTATTACCGCGGCACAGGCAGACAGGGACGCATAAAGCTGACGGGTGTGATAACTCGTCCCCTACCTTGTCATGGCTCGGAGAGGAAGATGGAACAAAGGTGTGATGGAGAAGGGCATGAAGCCATCGGCCCGCAGTGTGCTCAATGGGTTTTCCCTGTGACACTCTGTCGCTGCAGATTTAAAGACTGAGGGGAAGGCCCAGACAGTGATGGGTGATGGAGTGCCGGAGATGCACACAGGGCCGATGCACCTTGGTGTTTATGTCTCGCCGTGCACAAATCCTAAGAGCATGTTTGTTCTCTTGACTGAAGCACTTTTAAGGGCTCGGGGTGAGAAGGGCATTGGTGCTTTCTGGCATTCCTTTACACCTTATTTTTCTTCTAGAGCAGAATAAAAATGCTAGATATCCTAAATACGCAGTTTTTCCCTCCTCACATTTTCTGCATTAATTTATATTTTGCAGACCGGATGGGAAGCTTTGGCGGGCCAGATGTGTCTAGAGATACAGTAGATCGGTCAGGTGAATAACCTTCTCAGGTTTTCAGAAAAGTCTATTCCTTCTTAATATTAATATTAAATCGTGTACCATCAGTATTTAAGGAGGGCACCTACCTTCCCCTGCCGAGTTAGATAAACAGAACATACTCCTCAGGTTTGATCTGTAATTCTGCAGCGCGAGAATCAGTCGAAAAAAGCAACGTGGACAGCAGAAAGAGCATCCTTTGTACCTTGTGCTAATGCAAAATGTGCTGCACGATCACACGTTCCAGGGGTCAGACGAATACGCCACGTCCCATTCATAAACTGGTGTTTATCGCATGCGTGCACCTAATGCACACTTCAGACCGAGCACAAACTGTTTTCTAGGCCGAGCCGACAGCGAAGTAGTCAAGAGGAAATTGGGAAAAGAAGGTGAGACACTAAATCCAACGTGCAGCGGTGTTTCACTCACTGTGCATGATTTTTGTTTTAGGTCGTCAAACTTAGACGTTTTAATTATGCAACACAGCTTCAAATCTAAACAAAATAGGACTTTTGTTATAGCTATTATTACTATTATTACTATTTAAATGGCTGTTTTGTGTTTGCTTTGTGCTTTTTGTTTCAAAAATACAGACGCAGTCCATCCAGCACCTGTCAGCGCGACATCTCGTGCAAGAGCTTTGTAGTAATTGTGCACTTTATAAGCTCCAAATCTATATGTGCACTGCACTATAATCCAAAATATTAATAATAATACTACTCTAAATCACTCCTGATTTTCATGTGTGAGGAATTAATGTAGGAATATGCTACCAGGCGGCTCTGACACTGTTGAACGACCTCACCAGTGCAAGTCTCTGAAAGGGCTCTTTCTCTGTCTCACAGACTGGAGGACACACTGTTACTCCCCATCAATCCAGACTATTGATTTGAACGACTTACAATGGCTTTCTGTCGAGATGAATATTAATAATCTTGTGCTATGCGTGTGATTTTGGTTAAAGTATTTTGAATAGCCGAGCAGTCAGGGGTCATCACTGGTGAGAGGATATTATCTCCGATTCACAGCTCTGCACGTTTGCTCGGGGCTACTGATGACCTCTGCGCTGACACAAAGTTATTGCTGGTGTAAATCACGCACCAGCCACACACACCGCCCCTGCCCTTTCCCCATGAATATTTAAACAAGTATACATACATACAACACTGCCTTACGTTGTCTAGAATATTATTGCTTGCCTGAAGCAACATTTGAATTACGCCTTTCTCTCATGAAGTGCAGCTTTGGACATTTACATTTTCTGTATACCCAGACACATTCTGATGACATATTAGAGGAAATATCCAAAAGGAAAACCTGCTTCACACTTGATGCTCTTTTGTTTTCCTCTGTGAGGTTACTGGGGACACAGAGGTGACGGGGTGTAGCCACACTAATGCATCTCTGCTCAGAGACAGATGACACACCTCCAGACCTATCTGTTCACTTACCTCCGCAATCAAGATTCACGGCTCCATTTTCCACTGCCCTGTTTGCCAGAGGTGCTCTGTTTTCTTCAGTGTTAAATGAATTAAATGGGTGGGCTGCCAAAAGCACTGCTCATTCCACACACCAGATATAACTCCGGCCCTGCGTCTCGGGTATGTATAGACAGAAATCTGGAGTGGGTTCACACGTTGCCTGCAGCTGATTCAGTGTGATGGATTTGGCTTTCAGGGCGCTGCGCCATGACCTCTATTTTTACAGGTCAAGCTGTGCTAATGCCATGTTAATAGGAAAACTATATTAGGGCCGGCTTTGTGTTAAAATTACCAAAAAGCATTACTTTTTAAAATGCCAGTGCAGATTCCACAGTCGGGTGCGCAAAAAAAGAAGTTGCTGAAGAATGTCACCGTGATGAGCACAGTTGCTCTGCTAAATGAGCTGCAAAAAGCCTTGTGCCCGAGAAACAGCGAGCAGCAGACAGGCGAGGCCGAGCTCTGCATGACTGGCTCCGTCAACGGCGGCACACGGGGCCCCGGCGCTGGCCAGGTGGCTCTTACATCTGGTCCATTATCTCTCAACCACTGCAATGACTCTCCAAAAGCACTGAGAGCCTGTTGAAATAATATCATCAGGACCTGTAAGTGCTGAAGGCCGCCTTGCCCATTGCCTGCTCAGGATGGCGAGTCACGGCAACACTCAGACCTGTCAGCTCTGAGGCCGGGTCCTTTCCTGAATGAAATATCTTGCAAACCTGTGAGGAGCCTGCACTGCTGAACTGGTTCAGGTGTAGGATTAATGCAGTGACACAATACGGATTTGTGCTGGACAGCTTAGTCAAAAGAAAATTTGTTTCATTTGGTTTAAGCAAAAATGTCGCTTACGGCTTCTCAATGTTGAGGATTTGCAGATTTTCTGTTTTATGTCATTGAAAATTAAATCACCATGCAAAGCAAGCAATTCTAATATGGCACCTCGGGTCTGGGAAGAACACTTTTAATGGATTAAAAGACTAGTCAATGAAGCTCAGATCAGCATCTAGCTAATGAAATATCATTATGGTTGCCTGCGTCTTTTAAATCTCTCCCAAACCAAATAAACCACACGTTCTTGTTAGTATTTTAAAATTCTCAGCGGCAGCCGTGGGTCTTTCTCACCACCAACAATAAGGACTTTAAACGATAAAGTCGAACCGTTGACGCTAAACTACAGCAACACACGTCTTTATGGATTTTTAATAAGATCAGGAGCATAAAGTAAAGGTGCTGTCTACGGTGCTGCAAAAAGTTCAGTAGCGTTTTTTTCCACTCAGATGCAGCAGCTGAGTTTAAATAATAAATGCTTTCTTTCTGGCACCTCAGCCGAGATAATCTAGAGGCACGTCTGTCTCTCGTGGATTTTGTGTCCCTGTCAGGTCATGGTAGTTAACGCGAACAAAGCGGCCAGGTCTTTGGCCTTTACTTTCCGTTCCCCGGGGGACAAACCCCCACCTCCAAAGGCATGCCTCTTGCCCTGAGCAGTGCACCAAGTGACACGTTCAATCCATCAACTGCTGCACTGCAACATGCGAAGCAAAAAGAGTGCATTTTCGTGCATATGATATTCGGGATGCAGCACATCCGCCTACGTTAACCCAGGGTGGGTGGTGGGGTGGGGTGGGGGGGTGTAAGATGGATTACCAGATCACGTCGCGAGAAAAGAGGCTGCTATGAGCAAGCAGCAATTTCAGGAGAAGGCCCTCAGAGCGAGTAGAGTGTGGGGGCAGAGGAATACAGATGCTCATTTGGTAAGACGAGTTTATTTTCATGTCAACAGAAGAATGCTGTGTTAGTGCTTGCGAGCCGAAGCTAAAAGCCACTCTTCTTTCTCATAAATAATAATAAATATACATGTCGTTGGCCTTAAATCTTAAATTATAGAGTCGCTGACATGTTCACAGATAAGTTGGTGATGGCACGCGCATTTCTTTTGTTTTAGCAGTCAGCTTTCTTACAGCTAGGCCACATTCGGCATGTTAAAAATCTTCCCTTCAGCGTCGTGTTTTATGGGTGTAATTCTACTGGGCGAAAAAATGAAATGCATAATTCAGGGTTGAACAGGATGCCCCATTCATTTTACAAAAGAGGACACGAGCCAAAGCAAAAGAAAATGGCATATGTGCAGTGTTCCTTAACCTACCACGGCCGATACAGCAGTGCTGAGGAAGATAGACTTGAAATGTTGCAAGCAATTAGTTTAAAAAAAAAAAAACAAATAACTTTTTTTTCTTTTTAAACTGCTTTTTTGTCCTTAAATGACAAGAGCTTGCTGATGAAGTTGCTCCTAAATAAATAAGGACTAGCGTAATGAATGCCCGGGTCTCTCTCGTGCCAGAAACTGCATTACAGCGCTCCTAATGGTTTCCCTCGTCTGAATCAAACCATCTTGCGGACGTGCTCCCAGCAAGACTGAATTAACCCCCCCAAGATGAATTGTGGGGAGGGAACCGGGTGGTCTGAAGGTGAGGGAGGAAAGGCCGAGCACATGCATGACCCCATTCGCAGACCAGGGGCAGGGGGCAGCCATGATCATAAGCTCCCTGAAATGAACGGCGATTCATCACATCCGAGGTTAGCAGCTCTCACTCAGCAGTGCCTTTCCATCTCAAGGGCAGCATGTGGGAGAGTGTATGATTACACAACAATTAGAATTTTACCAACGCTGGTGCTGCAACTTCACATCCTTTAAACACTGCAGAAATTAACGACATAGATAAACTGGTAGAGAAATCAGCCATAACTTTATGAGCACTGGCAGGTGAAGTGAAGAACATTGATTATCTCGTTACGATGGCACCTGTCAGCCGGGGGGGGTACATTAGGCAGCAAGTGAACAGTTTGTCCCTGAAGTCAAAGTTGTGTTCAAGTAGGAAAATTAGGCAAGCGAGGACGTGAGCGACTTTGACAAGGGCCAAATTGTGACGGCTAGACGACCGGGTCAGAGCGTCTCCAGCACTGCAGGCCTTGTGGGGCCATTTCAAATGAAAAGGTTAGCAAAGGGCAACCGAAAAAGCTTCAGTTAAATGGTGATTGTCTGACCTGGGGCGCTACCATTATCTACAATCCCACTATGGATGGTGCAAACATTTCATCACCCGTCGCTTTATGCTGCTCAAATTAAAAAGGCGAGAGAGGGCCAATGGTTGCAAGCAGCAAGTGATTAAAACACATAAATTAACTTTAAAAGAAAACTTGTACGACTAAACTGTCCAATTCCTGAGCATCGTTTAGCTCTTCAAATGACGGCTTCAGTCAGGTTGCACACACACTCGTCTCCTTTATTTTCATGCAGACTTGAGCTGTGCAAAGGAAAGAAGAGTTTAACGGTGTGGGCACGCTTTTAAATTGGATGATGACCTTGTGCGGCCTTGGCATTGCTGTCTCTCCCTCAGTACTTTTCTATTGCCTGATAACGGTGTGTCTTGTGTTTACATTTACATCTTTCCCCATTGAGGAATTTGATATAGGGCACCGTGTCTTGGGTGTCTGTCTGTGCTGGACGTACAGCGCTGAGACACACTGACTTCATCAGGCTTAGCACAGCTGACAGGACACTGGGCGAGCTCGCTGCTCAGAAGAGGAAGAATGTGGCTAAGGGATGTTAGCGGGTGACGACGTGAAGGGGGAATTGGTGGAAGACAACAATGTACTCAGAGGCCATCTCTGCCAGAACCCTGTAGTTTGTCATTTGAGTCAGACAACTACTGCTAGCTCAGCACGTCAAACCCCTGCAGCTCATTGCAGCACACTGGACCGCTGTAGTTTGTCCGGTGAGTCAGACTCCTGTAGCTCAGCCTTTAAGGTTGGCCCATTGGTTAAAAATATCACCTCGAAATACTTGAGCACTCCTCAGCTGCTACAGCGATACAAATAATTGAAAAGGCCTCTCTGTTGGGTCCATATTCTGAGGCCTTTGGGAGCTGGATCACTCCCACTGCATCTCTCACAGACTGGATCTATTTCATTCGGTACTCTCTAGATATCCAGTCTAACTTTGTTACAGGCCCATGGGAGCATCAAGCAAGTCCGTGACTCACCAAACGCACGTAGCTTCCTTGGGTCAAGCACTGATACAGCAGAGCGAGAGAGTTCTTTTTCCTTGCTTGCAACATCATTTTCATTTCCTGTGATGGACATGAACGGTATAATTTCTCATGTGTCAGTATGAGACAACTTCAAAGATTCTCACCGTGACATGTATTATTCAAAAATGTCAAGAACCTTCTGTTGAGATTCTTATATCTATATCTACTATCCCAAGGCTAAAACTACAGCTCATGGATCCAACAAGGAATGCATTGTTATACGGGGCTGTTCTAATTGTCCCAGTCACATGTCTATGTCACTATTTTGCTCGGACTGTGAAAAATACAAGAATGTTCCAAAGATTGCCAGATTAACAACGATAAAAGGACAAAAGACTGCAGAAGAAAAAGACTCAGTTAGCTTGAGAGAGAGCGTGTAAGTGGCCTTCAAGGTAAATACGATTATTCAGATGCTAAGGCAAGTCAGACAGTCTGACAAAGGTTCTGTGGGAAACGCCACCTCTATCTTCTAGTAAAGCTAAAGAGCAAACGAGCAGCATCTGTGCAGGCAGGTGGCGTGTAACAAGGGAAGTCATGTGATAGCAGAAGCAGACAATCTCACCGAGGGCACATAGTGGACAGGTGAGGTATTATATTTAAAGCTAATCTAGAGGCATATGGACAAGAAAAACCCCTCCACACCCATAATAAACCTGCACAGGTGCTTGACTGACATCTCCATCACTCTATTAGTTTTGCTGCAGGCTGATTGTATAAACTGATGGACTTTGACATCACATAATTCCCTGCGTAACTACGCCCACCTTGAACCCGCACGGGTGGGCAGGGCCTTTAGAATCACAGTCCACCACTCACCCTTTACTCCCCAGTATCCTGACCCTGCAACACTTCCCTATGAAAACACTCACCTGCTCCTGAGCTTCATGAATTCCAACCGCAGAGCCGTCTTCTCATGCCAGTCTCGGCTTGTTTTGCTTCCAGTTCTGCTGAAACTCCACCTGCACACAAATATAGTTTTCAATGAGTCGCGAGGAATAAACTCTCTGTAAGTTTTATGGTGAAAATGAAGAAAAACAAACTGCCAAGTGTGCATGTTTATCCTTTAGACTAATATTCCAACACAATTAGCTTAACGAACAGCGGCCAGTAGAGGGCGCATGTGCCACTAATGCAGAGTCTCCAAGCGTAATAATTATTAATAAATGCAATTAGAAATTAGGTGTAATATTTGTGTTATGCACATAGTTTGAGCTCCGGATTTGTTTAACTCCTTCCTGTTTACATCTAGCCATATACACTATTACATTAACACGATAATAGCCATTGCCCGCTCTACTGGTCCAGTCCAGCAGATGGCGACAATGAGAAAAAAAAAAGAGATGTCAATAGCAAGATGTGTGATTTAAGTGCGATTATTGGACTTAGATTTACCGGGTGATTAGAAGCAAAGGTCCAAATGAAAAATAATGTTGGTTCGCCATATCAACTTGTGTCTGCTGCCCCCAAGTGGCCAATCAGTTAATAGCAAGGTGTTATGGTGGGCTAAACTAAAGGCTGTTGCCACTTTATATATGCACAGTTATATATCTACATTGCTGAAACTCAGAAGCAGCAGGCCTTTAAACATTAAGCAGAATATGAGGAAAAAGTCAAGGCAATATTTCATGTTCATGAAAAATGGGAACAAACGTGGGCTGCTACAGTCGGCATACATGCTGAATCTAAATGTAAAACTTGTATAATGTCCACGGTTTGTTTTGCTTTCGAGAGGGTCCTTCTGCTTGGTGAGAAAAGAGATTAAGTAGCCTAGCAAAGCTGTGTTTGCTCTATCTGGTTCAACTGACTGAAACAGTCTTCTCTTGTTAGCACACCAGGCTAGACAGCAATATTGCATGTGTGTAAGCAGGAGCCCTCAGTGCCTGTAGCCCCACCCAGGTAAATAATCACCAGCTGCCACTGCTGTCAATCAAACACCAGAGGTAATTAAAAAACTTTAAATAAAGACCTGATTTTATATTTAATATCCCTGCACTAGAATGTACTTGAGCGAAAGGGAGGGGCATATATAGGCTACTTGATAAACATAATTAATCAGATGTCCCTGAACTCCAAATGAACGTGCAGAAGACCATTGGGACGTTTTTATTAAAATCACTGTCAGATTACTGAAAATCTATATTTCAGAGCTGCTTTTCCACAAAACAAAACAGAAAAAGAAATAGTCTGTGCCACTGCCGGAGCAGCTTAGACATCTTATAGTTCAGGAGTTCACTTGAATGTCACGCAGTTTCCTGTGATCCAGCGTGAGCGTCGGGCTCCCCAGAGCAGCAGCGCAGAGCTTGTAAATCTCAGCACACATCTAAACAAGTTTGCTCTGTCTTTGTTTCTACATTGTTTTGCCAGAACAACGGAGCAGCAGGGTGTCATGGTGATTAAGGAGACCGCCCTTCAACTGGAGGGTGCGGCGCTCAGGTCCCCACGTCGGCAAGCATCTGTGAGCCCCCCCGCCTGCTCCTGGGAGGTCTGTTCCTCGTTGCCACCTGGGGGAGAATTTCCAGCACGGCCTCTCACTTTGGAGAGTCTGTCTCTGAAATGTAGATTGTGTGTGGCTCCGATGCATTTTTGGTACACACACACACACACACACAATACACCTAGAAAATCCATTTTTGGCTACGTCTCTTTCAAGATATTAATTTGTTTCCCGCCTACAGCTCTGCCAATTCATAACAGCCATACTGGGCTTGTTTGGCCACTGGGTAGTGTCACGTCTGGGATTTGTAGGCAGCAGGAAAAGGACCCAAAATGCAGACAGCAGGCAGGAGCTGGTTTTAAGATTTAACCCTTTATCGGGCAAGTGATCATATTTGGTAACTTCCATACATGTTCAAAATGAGCCGCGCAGCAGAACCACGTGATTTCTCCCAGCCGATCACGGAAGATCAGGCTAAGTCCCAGATAGTCCCAGAATGTTTTGTATAGTATTGTGTATTTTTACACCTTTGCTGTATCAGTGTTACAACATTACAAAGTTTATGCATGTCTTTTATTGAAAACAAACAAAGGAACAGAGTCTTGTAACATCCCCCTGTGATGGTCTGGGGTTGAAATTTTGAATTTCCAAGTATTTCAACGGGTGCCCTATAAAGGGATAACGATAACAAATGAACGTACATACAGATTATGCTGGTACACGTAGGTAGGCAGGAATGTTCAGGTCCGGAGACAAAGAACGTGAGGTACAGCCACAGGGAAAACTGGAACTACGGAAAACATGACCGTCTGACACCACGACAAGACAAGAAAGGCATAAATAGACGAGGGACTAACGAGGGATCAGGGGGCAGGTGAACCCTGGACAACAGGTGAATCTAATCAAAGACACAGGGGGCAGGAAGTGAACATACAGGAAGGATTTCAAAATAAAACAGGAAACACGGAGAGACACATTCAGACTACAACAGGTAGGGAGGGGTAAGAGGGGGTTGTAGCACATGCAAAAGTGACAACAAAAGTGTCTACATGACATTTGGTGCCCTAATCAGCCCAAATGTTTGTCACCATTACATGACACTGAGAATTCCACCTCGTTGACGTCTGCATCCAGACTGAGAACCTCCAAAGTGATAATCTAAGCAACACGTGTATCTAACTGAATAATCCCAGATCACTATAGCAACTGCATCCGCAGCGTCATCACGCCAAACCGTCCAACCTGAGACAGCTTCGCTGACATGACCGGAAAGCGCTCCCCTATAAATGTCGAAATCATAAAACGGGATGAGAAATCACGGTGATGTGACGGGGAAAAGAGTGATGGTGGCTTGTTAATTCGTAATCACCCTGAATTAATGATTCTGCGAGACTGAGCGGCATACGGGGCATATGGAAAAGAGAGGGCTGCAGATGCTCCCCGGCGCCTGGGGGGCTTCTAGGAATGGGAGCAACTCGGTGCCTCGTCACACACAAACATGCCTGTATGCATGCCCATAAGCATAAACCCACACACACACACACAGAGAGAGACTACTCCAACATGAAAACATCTCTGATGGGGAAATGGTTTCAGTTTCATTCAGCATTCAGACCACATCAGACAATATTTTTTTTCTTCCAGTTTAAATCTTAGTGGATTGGATGCCGACAGCCTGAGGGAAGTTAAATAATGAAAAAGAGATATTTACTCTGCCCTGGAGAGTAAATTGCAGAGGGAGTGCTTGAAATAAGGTCCTGTCCTCTCCTTTCCTCTCCCTTTAACTTTTCCTTTTCTATTTCCTTTCCTTATCTCACCTTTCCTCTCCGTTCCACGTTCCTTTGTCTCGATATTGCCGAACATATCAAATCAACTTGTGCACCCAAAAAAGTGCGTATCCTTGAATAGACTTTAAATAGACTTTTGCCGATCTAACTGAAGTGCTTTCCACTTGACCTGCTCAGCCGTTCACTCTATATCTAACAACTGGATCGCAGCAATGTAAACAGACGCCACAAGTGTAGGCCGCAATTGAAATGAAAACCACCCACTCCGAGAATCCCCACACACCCCCCACACACCCCACCCGACGCCTCGAGAGAAAGAAGAGGTTCCTTTTTCTTTGACCAAAGGGGATTATCTGGACAAGCCACAAAGGAATCTCTGTGGATTCATTTCGTGGTCTGAGAATATTGCACATCCCATCTTCTGACATACAATATAGCCAAGGGATGCTGGAATAAGTGTCTGGACTGTGGCAGCGTGAGCAGCATCTGACTGTCTGCTATCAATTTGTACAGCTGGCATAAAAAAGGAGGGGGAAAAAGAAAAAAAACCTTTATCCCGTGACAATAAAGCCGGGAATGGATGCCTTGCTGTTATTTTCAGAAAATGAAAGATTGAAAACCCACGAAATGGTGAGCTTTCTTTTTTTTTTTTATTATTATTATTTATGCTCATAGAATCAGGTATGGACTGGGATTTGGAAATGGCTGCCGGCTATTTTATTTCTTTATTTTTTTTACTGCTTTTGTTTTCAACTTGTTATCCAGCATCAAAGCTTGGACACATTATCAGTATCAGTCAAAAGAAGTGAGCTCTTCTCTTGAAAGAAGTGCTTGAGTGGAATTATACAGTTTCTAAGGCCTACGTGGCACGTTACAGACCGATATCGTACCATGCCATGGTACTTATGAAGCTGCTACGTGGTCCTAAAAATAGTTTTCTCCCTTTCATTCTAACAATATCCTTAATTTTTCCTCAACATAGAAACACAGAAGTTTATGTTATGGCCAACAAAAACCCAAAAGTGGCCTGATACAAAATGCTGAATGTTTAATCAGGTTCCTAGGCAGCTGTTCTTCACAAAATAATCCCTAAAAACCCCACTGCACACTACCTGCCCGTTGCCAAATGGCGGACAGACACAGATAGAGACTAGCTGGTGAACATAGTGGCCCTCAGGAGTTGGATGGGACAAAAAGCAGAGCTAACTAGAATCAAAGGTCCAAGTGAAAAATTATTATCGCCATATCAACTTGTTCCTGCTGCCCCCAAGTGGCCAACAATATCAGTTATTGCAGGTTTAAATCTCTGCCATTGGATGAAATGCTTCTAGGTTACCGTACATTTTCATCCACGAGGGCCTGTACTTTTGACTTTTACATCAGACACCCAGATGCTTTGCAGTGCAGTCGCCCGTCTCGTTGCTCCTGTAGAGCTCTAATATTTAAAGCATGATCACAATCTCATGGCTGATCCAGCGCCACAGAATCAAGTCTCCAGCAAACTGTGGTTGGTGGGACGAACATTTAACCCGACGTAGCTTGAACTGATTACGAAAGAGTAGAGGGCACAGATTTGCGAGTGAGGCAATCGTCCTGATTGTTCTTGGGCTAAGCCTCATTTAGCTGCTATTGAGACAGAATAATAGAGACGCGGCTGAATTCATGCTTAAACGTGCAGTTTGAGCCGATGGGTATTTAGGGCTGGTTGGGATTTAGCGGCACACACTTTTGATCGCTTAAAACAAAATTCCTTTTTGGCTTGACTACCGACAGAACAGTTTCAAGAGCCACAGCAGTGGCAAAATAAATACAGGCAATTATTAGAGTCAACATGTGACTCGGCAAACAGCTTTGGGAGCGTCACGTCGCGTGCAAAGAACACGTCGGCAGCGCAGGAAGCAGGTCTGATTGGGACTGGCTGTGCATATGCATTCGTGTCTGTCACCAACGTTGATCGTGTATAAAGAAGGTGTTTCTCAGGCGTCAGCGACACCGAGGGCAGGCCTTCACTGGACTGAGTTGCTGCTACTTCGTGTGCCAGCTGCTTTCATTTCTGTTTAGACTGCATCTGTTGTGGCACTGGTCACGCTTGGGAGCAGGGAAAAATGTTTTAACACTGTGATCCGGTTTTTCCCGTAACATCAATTGACATTAATCAGTAGTTTCCGTGTAGGGAACAGCTTCTCCTATTTCTTCTCTTTTTCGTCTTCGGGGGAGGCAATAACACTTTAAGGTCACTATATCAGCTGCAGCAGTAATACGCAGGTGCTCTCTAATTCACATTTTAATATGAACAGACACCCACATCACTAGATGAGCACCATCTTTCCAGAGCCTGCGCCACACAGCTTGGATTTAGGCAGAAGAGCCACTTAACCCCAAACAGGCTGTGGGAATCACACACAGGACTCGTTTGTATCCCTTTGTCTTACTGAAGGGATATCATTAAGTTTCTTTAAAGACACATTCTATCTCAGTGTTTCCCGCAGGATTTCATAAGATCTTGGGGTAGGGGGGACCACGAACTAAGAATATAATATGAAACACATTTGTCTTGCTATTATGGGCAGTTTTTGGGTTGAATGTCATGGGGGAAGCATGATTTCTTTGCATCAGCATCCCCTCGTTCAAACTTTTAACAACGCACTGTGAGAATTCTCTTCAAGCGTTACTTCAGAGGGGCCGCACAAGGGCACGAACGTCCACCGTTTCTCTGCTCGCAACGGCACCTTCCGTGTTTCCAAGCGGATTGTGCGCTTCAGCCCTCCCTACACGCCAGTCTTCTTTCCCAGACAGGAAGTCATTACAGGGGCTCTCACCCCTTCGCAGATGGCCATTTAACACATCGCTGGCAACTGCAAATGAACCAGGAGTAGCAGCCGCTTGACTAGACCCGGCCGACTTTACACAAATGTTCGTCTCTCGCTCACCTGCTGTGCTGGGATGGGAGGTGCACCTCTAACTTGGCTGGATTTTTTACTTTATCTACTTACTTATATTTGTTTGTCATGGCGAGCAGACACTTTAAATTGTGTTGGGGTGTGCTGCGAGGCTGTGCAGTTGCAAACGGGAAGTCGTTCTCTACCTCTTATTTCCTCAGACCTTGCTGAACAAACGCCATTTTGCATGGGCTTTGAAGAAACCGGTGTAGCTCGGATGCAAACTTCTCCTTTGTTGTATTCTATTTAGTTATTTATTTATTGTTCTTTTGCTGCCCCGTCGAAATTCGTAATAGCCATATTTGCTCTGTCAAGCTGCCTTAGCCTTTTGGTGCATTCGGAGTTCCACTGGTGATAAAACAGATGAAGCCGACTTGACAAGTTAAAAATGAGGAAGCAATTGTGGCTGACACCCTGGAGACGGCTGTGCTCTCCCTCCCTCCGCCTGCCTCCGCCTGCCTCTTCCAGCCTCTCTCCTGAAATGTTCTGTTTGCTCTTGCTCTCTGGAAATGCCTCGCTTGTTATTTACTATCTCTACCGAGTAAAATATTAACGAAGATACCTCTTGAGGATGTTTGCAAGTGCTGAGCAGGCTATTAAGGGAGAGAGCCTAAGCACTGAGGAATGTAAACACGAGGCCTATTCATTAGTCGCTTCCTCTCCTTCCACCACTATGCATTTAATACAGTATATTAACTCTCCCTGCCTGCTACAGGATGCTGTTGACATACAGTATGTAGTGTCACTACCTGCGAGTGTAAAAGTGTAAGGAAGGGACCAGACTGATAATTGTGTCTGTTTTCGTACATGGGCTAAAGTTTGTGTGCGTGAGGGAACGGTGCGATGCAAGGACCAAGGGCCTCGCCTGTGAAAGATTCACACGAGAGATGGAGGGGGTTGACAGAGCAGCACTGGCAAGGCTGGGTGTTTAAATCATGGCTTGGAATGGACCCTCAGCGTGGCGATTGGCTGTCACGGCCACAGATGGAGGACGGCGCCCACAGGAAAAGGATAAACTGTCTGATAAGCGCACGGTGAGGTACAGGGCTTCTGCTGGCAGACAGGCTCTTGAGGGGGGGGGGGGGGACTGGGTGCAAGAAGATGGGAATAGAAAAGGAAAACGAGTCAAGAGGGAACAGGCAACAGATGAATCTCCATCTGTGTTCAGAGGCGAGCAGGGATAGCAGGGAGAAAACAAGCCAAACAACCACTGAGGTGCAGCTTTGGTCTCATGCCTCTTCTGGGTTTACCTCCGAAGAACCTCTTAAGTGCATTTTGATACTTCCCCATTTCTACAGAGGAACATCCAGCGCACACTTCTGCAATAACGAGCTGGGACGAGTGGCATCAATCAGCTGATCGCCTCAGAAATTGAGACCAATGCAGCAGCTGTAGCAGCAGCAGCAGCAACACAGTGTTCGTTTAATGAATAGAAAGTTAAACCAGGCAATGACTGACCGAAATATCCCGTGAGACTGATAGCTGTGACTCTATCGTGTAAAGACTGACGACAACGTGAGGAACAGCAATGCAAAGATACGAGAGACTGCATGAGACTGATGCCACCGTGGCCTGTCCCCTCACAAACTGGTGATTCGCTCGTGGATGCACATCATTCACTGGCTAACCTTTGGCCAAGTGAGGAAATGAACCTGCACAGACGTTAGGCCCAGCAGCCGGCCAGCCAGCGAATGAGCCAGGAGCAGGCATGAGGGGTTTCTGTGCAAATGGTTTCTTTAGCAATTTTGTATATGCAGTATATAGGACATGCTGAGCATGCAAGTAGATACATGGGACTGTGAACATGCTGCGTGAGTTTAAGCCTCTGAGAAGATGTACGTGTGATTAAGTGTTTCCTTACTGTTTGCAGCCATGCATATAATGTGTTCTCTCAAAGCCAAAGGCGTAGTGGCTTGACGATGTTACACCACTGCAAAACCTTTTAGGGGGGAGGTTAGGATGGATGGTGGGGTCAGCGAAGCATGTTGATCCTTCTGTAACCAGAACCAAGTAGTTTTAGTTCCCTAAACTTAACCAAACCTTAACTATAGAGGTTGTTTCAATGTGTTGACTTGTTGAGAATTTCATGTAGGTATATGTCTGACCCCCAGAGTCAGAAACTGTTGAAATAATTTGAAAATGTCACCCCTGTGATGGGCACACTCTCATACTTTTGTGAAGCCCTACATTCTAGTCTTTAGAGCTTTAAGATGATGGGTTTTCATTGCATAGCATCTTAACATGACATGAGGGCCACCTACTGCAGTGTGCGATGTGTTTGGGTGGGTCCATGTGTGCAGCAGAGAGTCACACACACATATTTATAGTTGTCATCCTACATAGCCTGAACATGTGATCACATTCATATGTGAGACGTGCCATGAACAAACACAAGCAGATGCTATTTGCGTGTCCACTCCAGCTAACCTCTGAAATTCAGAAGGTCTCCCCTTAGAGGGCATTTGCTGCTGCATAATTGCCCGTAATCATCTTTTCACCCAGCTTGCTGTGTAATTTTACAGCTTGACAGCTCTCTACTTTTGTGTTCTACTTTCAGCACCATCAGCACTTCTGTGTTCAGGTTCTGTGGCAGTAATTTAGCTTTCACTCCAGATCATTCACGCCTATCAGTGTGACTCACGATCTAAATTTAAAAAGGAGCGTCACTGTGACTTAGGAAGATGGACGGCGAATGTACATTGCATCCCCATACGTGCTGCTTCTGGAGTTTGCACCGTGCAGCGACATGATCTGTAAGCCTGGTTTATAGCGCCTGTTCGCGGCAGCCATTTTGACACGTCGCAGCAGGGTAGACACAGGTGTAATTGATGAAATTAATTACGGTCCCGTTGTATTTAACGTGTCGCAGCCATTCCAGTGAGGCAGCATACACAATACCAGGAAGCTAGCCCACCTAAACAGAACAGGGCCATAATTAATGTTATTAATAACAGGTGTTTACCCTGCAATGACACGTCAGAATGGCTGCTGAGTTTGTCTTCGTATCACTTTATACATTTTACAAGAACTGAACAGATACAGCTTCAGGCTGGCTGTGCTATAACCCGGTTAAATGTGTTGAATGAACTCTAACGGAGGCAAACAAATGTAAAAAAGTATGATTTTTATGCCCCGAATTAAATAAACACTGGCAACAACATAAACTTTGTCAGAATAAGGTGAGAGTCTCCTCACACTCATCTGGCTGTGCAGCCCAGTGAGCGGGAGGAATCTCCTGCCCGCCTGGGTGGATCTTATTCCCTTGGAAAGAGGAAAAGTGAAGGACGCGAGCGCTTTCCACTCAGCCATAACAGCGTAATTTCCTCGGCGCTCAGCTGTTTCGGAGCCTGCAACCAAATCAGACTGTGCTAATGGCCCGTGACCCTGGGACGGGGCCTCTCGGTGCTGGTCAGTGGCTCGCCTCCATCATTATAAGACCCCAGCACGCACCATTATACTGTTGCCTTTCACACATAAGCAACAAACCCTCAGACCACTGTGAGCTCAAGGTGCTCGCCTGTCTAGCTTCTACTATTAGAGCAACGTTCTGGGTAATATGCTGCATTTTAGTGGCAGATAGCAGCCGGCATAAAACAGCACTTTTTTTATGCACAAAGTCAGCTCCAAAATGTGGATTTCATTCTCCCTCTGAATGGGTAACAAAGGCAGCAGAAACCAAAGGGAGTCACCGGTGCCAAGGCCATAATCTGGATATTTTCTACTCCCCCATGGCACCCAATTACCATCCAATACTTGCAAGGCTTGGTACTGTGTAGTGATAAATTCTAGCCACCAGCTGCTGAGATTTCGAGCACTCAAAACACTGTGTAGCCAGTGCTCAACTCTTCTCCGCCCTCCTCTTCACAGTCAAAACGAGCAAAGATACATTTGTTCTCAAGCCAGAAAAAGCCACAAATAACAACACAGCGTTATTACCCTGCAAGCTGCGCGAAGACGTAGTGCGTATTTACAGTATATCTTACTGTACATTACATCCAAAGCTTTAATGTTTAATGCTTTAAAGCTTTCTTTCAAAGAAGAAAGATGAAATAATAAACGCATAATAACTCTTATAGCCTTGGGGGGGGGCGGGGGGTTCCACAGTTAAAAAAGGCCGAGCTGCCAATTTTCTTATTCGACGTCATTATAGCAACCAAGAAGACGGGGTGGAAGCGTCACCAAATGTCTTTGGTTGCAGACGAAGGTCGACTGCTACCATCAGAACTACCGTGCATCCATCTTAAATATCAGCCAAGTCGCCACGGGAACCTTGGTTTGGATGACGCAGGTGGACGAGAGGGAGAGCAGCATGATACTACCTAAGATAGTTCCCTCAACCTGATCCCGCTGCAATTTATATTCAGCAGCAGTGGACAAAAGTGCAGATCGTGGGTTCAAATAAGCCTCGTGACCTGCGTTACTTGTAATTCGCCATCCCTTTCTCCACCGCCTTGTCAGCCACTGTGCAGGCTCAAGAACAATTTCTTTGTAAGAACAGCACATTACCGCGCATGTTGATTCCAACTGGACCCGTTTCTGCAGGATTTGATGGCGCTCGCTCATTTCTCTTTAACCTTTTGCCACCGAAAAAAAAAAAAATAAAAAATTTGCTTCGCCCTTCTGTAACTGAAAAAGCCCAAACGCTCTCAACCAAAAAATACTGGGCTCGCTCACTGGAAATATCCGCTGCTGCAGAATAAGTGGAATGTTTTATCCGTGCTAAAAAACCATTTGACACCAGAGACTCGAACAACAATGAAATATTGGTTAAAAAAAAAAAACAAGGAGAGGTTTAAGTGTTCTATTGTGGAGCTTTGAAGTGCAGCTGATGGAAAAGGCCTCTGACTACATATTCATGTGAATTTCCAAATGTGGACCGCATGCTGCAATCCCAGAGGGTCAGAACTCAGTGTTTTAATGTGAAGCAGGATGTCGAGATATTGATGCTGCAGTGCAGGGTTCGACAATAACCGTGGCCCTGTGGCCACAAGAAGTTAGTTTGTGGCCACCAAATACTCCATGTGGGTGGCCCCCTGCGGCCACCAAGTTTTATCCCAATACTGGATATACTTTGCCAAAGCAGCAGTTCCACAAGCATCCCACATCCGAACCAAGAGGCTGAACATATTATATTTTGATTCCACTCGTGTGTGTGTGTTCCAGCAGTCAATGTGCAGCTGGAGCGAGCAGCTGATTAGCTTAGCTTAGCACAAAGACTGGAAACGGGGGGAAACAGCTAGCCCGGCTTGGAATGAAATCAACCTACAAGCATCTTTAATGCTCACTAATTAACAAGTTATACAGTACGCTGGTTGTTTCGTCTGTACACAAAAGGGCCAAGAAACAGTCCAGTCCAGGTCCACTTACTGGCTTTTCCCGGGCTTTCAACCGCACCCAATGGTTCTGATCAGCACCCTGTCCCGGCAGTCAAACATGCACTTTCACAAACACAAAAGCAAGGAGCCTAGAGCTCAAAATATAAGACAGTAAAAGGCATCTCCAGTACTGTGGCAGCAGGTCTTGTCCTTGCTGTTCTCATCAGTGTCCTTGGTACCTGCACAGGTCTTTGGGTTTCGTCGTCGTAATTCCGGCTACATGGCACCAACATGCTCTCTTTCAGCTCCGTTGGCCCAATCTGCAGCGACAGATGTGTGAATGTCAGTACAGATGTCTATGAGAGGACTTGAACTCTGTACAAACACTCAGCCACTGTGCTCGCTCACTCTCAGTTGCCACTGGAACTCCTTGGGACTCAGTAGAGCTAGTATTCTATCCTCACAGCTAGTTAATTACCGTTAATTACACTCACCTGGCATCCCAGGTGTAAATCAGACCCCTTTTTAGGCGGCTGAAGATGAATGAAAAGCAGCACAGCTGTGCATCCTGGGGTCCAGAATTAAAAAACACAGAAACCTCACATTCTACCCGAGAGGGAATTATTCATTCCTCAGGAACACAATCCATCTGTCATGTCCGGGGCATCGCAGGCGCTATTTTGGGATGGAAGTGTTGTAACTTGCTTTTTTTCTTGGAACACCCAATTTCCTTCAGCCTGCGATTTCCTACAGTTTAGTCAGCTGCTGCACTTTGATCCTCAATATCTCCACGTGACAATGGCTGCCCATCCTTTTTAGACAGCTATCGCACAAAATACACCACACTATCACGATAGATGACCAACACAAACTGAAAAACAATTTTTTAAAAAAGAATTCAAAGCTACCTATATCAGGCCTCAGACCAACTCATCTGTCCCAGCGCTGAACACAAACCTGCATCACTGCCTACGGAGCTACCTGGGAGATAATAAGCAAATGAAATAGTGAAATACTCCGGCACTCTCCCCTGGGCTAACCTCTAGCGACAGCACGTACAGGGAGCGTAAACCAACGCTGATTTTGGATAAGCTGAACGGAGCACCGTTTGTGGCGTTCACGGTGCGGAAGGTAAAGTAAAGAATTCACTGCTCCACGAAAGGGCAACGGCTATGCGGAGAGGCCAACGCACAGCGGGCGGCGCTCTGATCCTGGCGCTGCAGTGAAGGCAACCTAAAACCAAAAAAAAAAAAAACAGAACAAACACCCAAGGTAATGGATGCTGTAATGCATCGATAGTTTTTCCATCTTCGCAGCCGTGTCACGATAGATGCATTTGAACTCCCACACTGCTCACTCCACAGTGCCAGGCTGCAGTGCTTTCCGCAACGCGCTCCTCGTTGCACACTCGACGCCGTGCTTCTGATTTTGCAAAAGGCTTCGTCTAATGTAGCTCAGGAAATACCCAGGATCCACTTTGACAAAGCATTTGCTTTGGAGGCCAAACCTCAGGTTAAAGCCAGGCCCCGCTTTTACCGCGTACGTGAAACGGCTTCTAGTTCCACCACTGAACATTTATACAGGGGAACCATTTGCAGTGGTGTTTTTATTGTGTTGGCTTGGACAAACACTCTGTGGTATTATCCCATATTTTGTTCTTTATTATTTTTTTCCCCCTGTAATGAGGCAACAAAAGACAAAGTGACACAGAGAGAAACAAGAAAGACTCCAGAGGGATTCCATGTAGGCCAGCACACGTGGGCTCAACTGGGGGAGTCTTAACCACCACCAGCTCGCCAGTTTAATCTCCAATTTACAGATCCCAAATTAACACCATATATCTACGCGAGTGGGTTGGCCGCATTGACACCGAGTTGCCATAGCTGAGATATTACTGCTGCCACGCACCCTGGGGACAAATAATAGCATTAATTCAGATTTTTTTTTTTAAAGAACAAACATCGCAGCTGAACACTTACGGTACGTTATATTGTCTACAGAAAAAAAAAAACTGCAGCGTCATCATGGGTGATGAACATCCCCAAAAGCACAGCCACGTCACTACAGCGGAGTAATAAAGTAATATTACAGCAATGTATTTATTTCTGACAAAGGAATTACACAGCAGGAAGGCTGCATGTGAGGCAACAGCCTCCCACTCGTTACCTTCAACCCTAAATAGCATTGTGAAAGTATTAAATATTCACCATGAAGAGCGCCATGACAACAGCTGTTGCTACAGTGGCGTTAAGACTCCCAACTGCTGTGGCGCTCGACTCTCCGCCAACGGTGCAACGTGGGCTCCACCTAGTGGCAGAGCGCGGTAACTCGGAGGGCAGAGCTCGCACGCACACAGGACGGACACGTGACGGATGCATTGACGAGACTAATCCCATCATTTACATCAATGGCCCCTCTCCTAGATGCCCGCAGTGTCCAAACTCCACAGTCCACCAGTCAACCGTCGCAGCCTGCTGATAACATCCACAGCCTGCAAATCAGTTCCTCACAAAAACTATCCCAACTACAAACCTGTGCTGTGAGCAGATTATTTGGAGGGAATTTAATGCACAAAAAAAACAAATGTGGCACTATGCCACATATATACTGTACTACACATATTTTATTGTAGCTAGACCATTTCTGCATTTAAATAGAATGTCATTTATAGTCATTTATTGAATGTAAATTAAAACCTTCACACAAGGAAGTTGTAGAGGCGACGTCTGCTGTCCAACACAAGACTACAAGGGGGGGAAAAAAAGGCTGATATTCATGACTGTGTGCAGAGGTCAAGGATACAGTGAAGCCAAAACACGCGACAGATGAACAAGGCTTTTCGCAAGTACAAAGTAACGACTTTATTGAAATTAGGGGTCTATTTTATCAAAAAAGTTCAAGTTTCCAGGACAAACAGGGACAGTGCAATCAGTGACAGACGGAGCTCATAAACAAGACACACTAATTAGAAACAATACTAGTCAAAGACAACAAAAGGCCACAGTTTTCAAGTATTGTGAACAGCATCATGGACATAAACACAGTACACACACCCTTATAAAGCAACAAGAAAGGCCATTTCATACTGCTGACATCCCAATGGTCGATGCAAAAGTCATTCTATACAAAAGTTCTAAAAATATACAAACATTTTAATTATATCGCCGCATGCACCAACCCGACGCAACGTTTCTCATAATGCCAATGGTCCTTCGAAAAGAAATTTTTTTTTTCCCCGATAGGCAACATATGAATGGAATGTTAAATTAACCATTAGCCTCGCAAATCAAATGTTGCACGCCTCGTAACAACACTATCCATGATATAAAAAATGCAATGTAATTAAATAACAGGCTTTACTGCCTCGTCAACCATTTAGACTAGAAGGCGGGTTTTCGTTCCCCTTTTGAAACCCGCATCATCTGGCACTTACTACATCGTCGGCTGCTACCCTGCCCTTTGGAAGAATACTGCAGTGGCTTTTCCAGACAAACTTTACCGTGTAAAACGTCTTTTGGCCCCATATCACAAATAAATCATCCAGGTAATCTATGACGCACACTTTAACCTGGGGTGTAGTCATGTGGTTAGGTAGTTTTCTTGCGTTATTGCGTGCCCACGGAGGAGTCATTAGCACATCCCATAATCCTCTGCAACTCCCGAATACAGGGTACAATTGACTGGCTGTGCAACTGAGCCATCTTCAACCTAGAGAGAGAAGGAGGCATCCGTTAGACAGGTTTTATCTGGATACCTTTCTTTAAAACGCCAACAATGCACCAGTTAGTTCGTCAACTCCCGAAAAACCCGATTATGCAAAGCTAACAGCAACTAGCAGGGTTCGACATCAAGTGCGGCCCGACGGCCCGAGGCCACAAAAGGTTAGCCTGTGGCCGCCAAATAACTCCAGACTTGATGTCACTACTGCGAGGCTCTGCCACGGCAACGTTACAGTTCCACAAACACCCCAACTTATCAGCGCCTTTTAGTTAAACATTCTATCGTTCTGTACATTTGTCTTCAGCAGCAGCCAGTGTTCAGTACTCGGCACTCGTCGTTATGTCGGGGGGGGGAGTTACTGAGGTTACTTACTCAAACCGATAACGAAATCCTGACGGAAGAACCAGAAACAACACATGGGGACTATGGAGGGAAAAAACGGCACCCGCCGAGAGACAAATACGTCAAATGGAGAGTGGACAGCGGGGGGCTGTCGCTGACCAGTGAAAAACGCTTAAAGAAAATGGCAGTATTTTACAGAAAGGATTTTCTGTGGCTTGGACCCCCGGTAACCTGAGATGAACGACTTTGTTTAAGCATCAGGTTATTGTTCGGAGGGGTGTGTGCCGCCTGGAGTAAACATCCCATCAGTGCCACGAAATAAAGGGAAATGAAGTGACTCTATTGGTGTACAGATGCACCACTTAGTTTCTGGTTCACTCTGACTGAAATCAATTACACGCCCAAACCACGTTCACGCGATAACTTCCGTGCTGAGTGCTGCCTTAATCTGACTATAATGGATATGCAATTAGTGTGCATATTGACACACTATCACTGTTTAAGATCTACGTCGACTGTTCGCAGGCCCTCAAAAACGTGGGCGTTACCTCCTTAGCAGCTCGCGTCCCCTGTCGGGTTCGGAGCGGTAGTGCTGGAGAGCAGCGAGGCCGTGAGCTGCCAGAACGCGGTAACACTGTTCCCTGAGAGCGTTGTGGTTCGCCGTATCCCACTGCGGCAACTCGCTGGTGTAGCGCCACGCCATCATCGTGTGCTCCAACACGGCGCACCACTCTTTGTTCCTCAGGAGAACTTGGCCCCACTCCTGACACGAAACCTGAGGGGGAGAATAAGGCGGTAGCGGATTGGTGTCATTATTTATGCCCCAAAACCACCGATACTCACCTTGAATGCCACCAGGTAAGGATACGCCTTTCTGTAACAGTGAGCGTCCCGGTTGGAGCCAAGCCGTGAGTAGGGTATGGACCTGTACACATTTGCCTTCTTCAGTTGCAGGTCTTCCTGGAGATACTTCAGGTCTGACGCCAGGATCCTGGGCTCTTGGCTCTAGGATGCAACACAAGGCACCACAGCAAAGGCTCAGGGTGGCGCAGTGCACTGGATATTTCACACCTGGGCTATTACAGTCTCCGTCTCCTCTTATTGACAGGGCCATGTACGGGTGCATACCTGCTCGACTACGATGAGGGATCTGATTAGCTGTACAAGCTGCCGCTTGGACAGCGGGGTGTGGTGTTCCTCCATCTTCTCACACTGCTCCTCTATCCCCCCACCCCACAGATCCACTGCAAAACAACGGGGGGGGAAGAGAGATGGGATTAGGTCAGATGATTAGATCAACAGCAAGTGGGGGCAGGGAGAGAGGAACCAACAACCACAGGGGTGAAAGCAGTGACAACACTGACAAGGCAAACACAGCAGCACACTGATAACCACAGCTCTTCGCGCCCACACGTCCTTGTCATTATCATACAGTGTCTCTCATCAACGACGCGGCGGTTTCTCAGGTGGACCGACGATAACGGCCCTGGTGCGGTTTACTTACACGGCTGCGCGCTCCGCGTGTCGGCAGCGGCGCGTCTACCCCGCGGGAGGGGAGCCGGAGCCAGGCAGGCGCCTAGTATCTCTAGGTAGGACCTCCTCAGTCGAGCTGCGGGACGAAACAAGACAGGAGGAGTGGACGTTAAAACTTTGCGCGGGTGACAGCGACAGAGACAGACACACAGAGAGACAGAGACGCACAGACAGACAGACAGACGCTCAGAGAGACAGACGCACAGAGAGACAGACAGACACACACACAGAGAGACAGACACACACACAGAGAGACAGACACACAGACAGAGAGACAGACACACACAGAGAGACAGACACACACAGAGAGACAGACACACACAGAGAGACAGACAGACACAGAGAGACAGACAGACACAGAGAGACAGACAGACACACAGACAGAGAGACAGACACACAGACAGAGAGACAGACACACAGACAGAGAGACAGACAGACAGAGAGACAGACAGACAGACGCACAGAGAGACAGACGCACAGAGAGACAGACAGACAGACGCAGAGAGACAGACAGACAGACGCACAGAGAGACAGACAGACAGACGCACAGAGAGACAGACAGACAGACGCACAGACACACAG
>JAVQJF010117221.1:0-19156 GCA_036023855.1 Gadopsis marmoratus
CTCCACCAAATATCTGGCTCTTTACCTGCTAAATGCTCCAAAATTGTTCACCGGCTATCCTGCTATCTTTGCCTGCCTGCCATTTGGTGCTGGGATAGCGTAACTCGGATTTATTAGAACTCGTTTGCTGAAAACAGCTGCTGCAGATGGAAACTTGATCGACTGATCTCCAAATGCATTGAGTTACTTTCCGGCTCTGATACGTAACCTTTCACCGTGACCGACACCTTACCTGGCAGCCCTAGAAACCGTGTTGGCAAATTCCACCCATCTGGCAACCAGAGCGGCTTCAAACAAATGCTATGAATTATTTGCAGCTCCTATTTGTCCCTGCATTGGTATACATAGCCCGTGTGTTTATTTGAAATCAAAGGGTGTGGCAAAAGCCGGGTAATGAAACCCAGCTGCAGGCCGCAAAGACACTGGATGGCTTCCCTCACAACATGGGCCGGAGAGACGGCCGACTCGCAGCATAACACAACAAGAAAATCAAAAAAATACAAACAAAACGAGTGATTTGCACACAAAACAAAACTGAATCAAGCGTGGCCCTTCCACTGGAGAGAGGTTCTTGTAAACAAGTGGCCGTGCTAAAACAATACAGCTGGATTTCCTCTCGGTAAGCGACGATAATCATCGCTCACTGTTTACCACAGCGGAGAGGGGTTCCAGCCCCAAAAGCCTCTGGTTCCCCAATAACACAAACGAAGCTGGATTCACTAACTCCAGCTCTGTGACGACGCATTTCTACACTGAGATTTAGCACCGTGCACGTCACTGCCGTCCAGACGGATCAGGAAAAATGGGATGCATGCGTCGCCTCTGTGCAAAGAGAGAAAAGTTTAGCTTTAGTGCATTTTTATCAGAAAACATGAGTTTAAACCATCATTCTGGCATATCTTACTTCCTAACTATGACAAAATTCCTCTCTCTTTTTTTTTTTTTTATGTATTCTAAATGTCCTTAATATCTGAGAGCCTGGAACGCTTTTTCCCCAGCAACATTTCCTAACCATTCCAAAACTAATCATTTCTCTTTATGGAAAAAGAGCTTATCATATGCAAAGTGCTCGACATCAATGTCTTCATATTCTCATTTGAGAAATTCATTGCGCGGTGAATTCCCTCGGGAACGCTGCAGCCAAGTTTCCGCCTTGCAAAAGTTTTTTTTTTTTTTTTTTTTTTAATTCTCTCACTTTAATTCAACTTGGCACGTTATTCCTCAGAAATACCGTCAGGCTCGGGGGAGAAACATAGACGTGGTCTCACTTGTTAGTGCGGGTTTTAGTGCTGAATAAGGATCAGACAATGGCTGAGGGGAGAGGGGCTGCAGTCTAGCGAGGTATTGACACAGGAGATATTGCCTGAACAAAGTGGATCCGTGAGAAAAGGGAGAGAGCGAGCGCGAAAGAAGAAAAAAAGAGAAAGATTATCTTAATTATCATTCAGGAGCTGCTTAGTGCAGCACCTGTGCATGAATAATGTCATTTATAGGCACATTGAGATGTGCATAATTCCCCCTTAAATCATACACATTAGCGGCATAACAAGGGATGAACAAGTCGGCCTCTCGCAGGCTCAACTAGGAGCGAGGGGGTTCATTGACAGCCCCTCACCTCCCCAATAAGAATGTATTTCTTTATTCAAAGACTCCACTCTTCTCTCATTTAACACTTGCTATTCGGTCCAGAAGAGCTGTGAGGTTACATATCCTCCTTCATATTACCACGCTGGGTTTCATTTGTGCACTGCATGACTTCAAAATAGAGGATATTTTATGGCTGTGCTATTTTATGGGGAGTGCGATTTAACAGCAGAGAGGTTGCAAGATCGCATTTGTTTTGAAGTAAGAAGCAGTAAGGCGCTCTTGCAGCACACATGAATCAATGGAATTGTCCTCTGGGTCAGTGCCTATGTAGAAATGTAGCTTGGATGCTAAACAAAGTGGACATTATTAAGACGTCTTGTTGAATCAGGGCTTCCATGCTTCCAACACGCTCGGCGAGAACTTCTTCCTCTGGCACACACGCAAATCTGAACATATTTTAAATCTGAACCTATTTCCACCATCGACATCACTGTCACCGACGTGCCTCTTCAAACCTAACTAGAAAAGGTGTAGCTCCTGGATTAGACGTGCGGGGGTGACAGAAGGCAATGGGAGGAGTAGGACTAGAGGCAGTCACAGTAGTGGTAACAGCACCAGTAGTTATAGACATAGTGCTAGTAGTAGAAGTAGTAGTAGTAGTATTAGCAGCAGCGGTGGGAGTAGTCAGAACGTTTACTAGCATAGAAGTAGCAAAAGGTCCTGCATTTGAATTTTTACTTAAGTAAAACTATAGAAGTATTACCATCAGAAATATTCCCTACGCAGGATGGCGTATTTCAGAATAATATTCAATGTATTACCGTCTTATAATTATTGATGCACTGATGCGCAAGCGTCATTTCAAACTCGCAGCTGGAAAACGTGGGGCTTATTCTAACTACTTCGTATACTACCAAAGACTATGAAAATACATCTTATTAACATATAACATTTATATTTTCTATCCATTACCTTACGCTACAAAGTAAATAGCGCCTAAAAGCCGACGGGACAAGAAGTTGAAGCAGTTTATTTAAAAGACATACGAGGTCTGTCTCATACCTGTAGCATTAAAAGCACCAGCACAAAGTGTTGTAGTAGGTGTAGTAGTGGCACCAGTAGTAGCAGTCTTGCTAGTAATAGTAGTCATTGTCTTCTGTACAGATACCACATAGTACACTGATCCAGCTCACAATGACACTGGTGTCAAACTGCATCGCAGCTCTCCAAAATGTAAGCCTTGCCAAATAACAGCCTTGTTGGAACACTGTTTACAGAGTTTTACACGTCATCTGAGGTAATTTGAAGGGTTTCAAATAACCCAAACTGGAGGGAGGTATTCGTATAACTAAAGGGTTATACATGACGTTTATTCTCTGAGGTCTTGTCATTCTTGCACCACTTGTGTATACTACAGAAGAGCTTCTGACACTTCATCCTAACCAAGATCCCGGTGTCCCTGAAGAATACATTTACACCCAGCGGATGTCAAACAGTCCTTGAAAATAACTGCTCAGGCCTCAATTTGGGTACAAGCTGGGTGCGGTTCGCCAAAGCAGTCCACACTCCAGAGTCGGAAAGTATTTGTCATCCAAATCAGATTTTGTGTTGCCACGGGAGACGTGGGTCCACACAGAGGGGATGCATACAGTACGAAACGAGAGTAGTAACAAGGCTGTCATCACGGAGAAATGTCAAATATTCCGCCTCGCAGCCGACTCCTCAGCTCGCAGCTCGCCGCTGCTGAGGCCCAGCCCACGCAGTCAAAAGTTCACAACAACAATAGAGGGCATTGTGGATTTTCTCTAATCAGAAGGGCCTTCCAGTTAGAGCTGAACACTTCTGAATTCTAACTATGCCAACAGAGATATGGAGTAGGATTAAACTCGGAGTGTGTGGACCTCCACTATGCTGGGGTCAAACTGCAATTTTAAAACACTTTGAGCCCTTCGCTTTTAGCTTGGGTGGGGGTGGGGGGGAGGCCGGGTGGGCGGGCTTTGTCATTTTGGGAAAATGTCAGTCGGTCAAAGAAAGCGATTTGATTGGATCTCAGGCTGAGCTCAGGGGGGGAACAAGCACACGTTTGATCACATATTATTTCCAAAACCGAGAGCTTGCTTAAGTCCTTTTCTAAGATGGGCAACTTCTTTTTCCAACTCAAGAGCTGCAGATGAGGTGCTTTATGTCTCATTCTGACACCGACAAATCATCACCACCGTCTTCATTTTCAGACATGGATGCAAACAAGTAAAATAAAACACTCAGCACAGCAACCTGTACTCTAAAAAGTGACAAAGGAGGAGCTTTCCACAGCTGGAAGAAGGCAAAACAATGTCAAACGGCGAAAAATAGAGTCCTACAATCTTCGCAAAAACTTTCTGAGCTATTTGAGTAGTAAGTGATGACATTTGTGACGTTTTAAAAATTGAAGTCGCAGCACAATTAAGCAAAAGTCTAAAGAAAATTAGAAATTCAAAAAAAACCGTCCATAAACTGCAGGACATGTACGCCTGTAATAGTGTGCTGCAGCAACACAGCAAATCCCTTCCGGTTCTCTTATGTACTTGATGTTGACCGTTGACCTTTCTAATTCAGAGCGGGAAATAATTAGAATGATATAATCCCACTTTACGGGCCTTTTTTGAACAAAGTTAAATGGCTGTAACAGAGCGGAGTAGGGTGCATTTGAGAAGCAAAAGTCAAATAAAGACGGTCCATCACTGTGTCAGACCTGCGCTCTCTGACTGTGTACCTGACGACATTGAATCGCATCTCTCTGTTCATGCCAACCCCCCCCCCCCCCAAAAAAAACTGGCATTAACATCCAGCAACATAATGATTCATATTCAGATCATTATTCTTAATACCGCCGAGTATTCTGGTAATATTTGATAATTGCAGTGGAGTGACCTAAGGACAAATGCCATTATGAGTTTAAAGGATGATGACTAATCTGAAAGATGTAATTCCCTCTGAATATTCGGAAAGGCCCTGTTGACGCTCCGCATCATGTTTGAACTCAAGTTTTATTTATCCACCGCTATTTGATATCTTTAAGATACTGCAATACAAATAAATTATTCATGTCAATTAGCTTTTCATCTTCCAAGATGCGAACTTGTGTGATCCCTTTAACAACTATTTATTTCATGCTAAAACAGAGCTCTCCCTGGAAGCCCACTGCTATCGCCCGAGGACACGTCTTTTAAATAAAAGCATCAGAGCTTTGCATACCTACAATTTGCATATTAAAGGCACTGGGAGACAGATAATAGAAGAACTGGGTGAAGCAATCTAATCATCTAATCATCGCTCGACTCGCACTCGACTGGAATCCCAAAGTCTTTTGGGTTTGGCCTTCAAAGACGCAATGGCAGCAAAGAGAATGTTCCCAAATTAGCAAAAATCTTTTCAAGTTATTGTAACTGTTGGGTTTTGTTCGGGCTTGGTTAGTTGGTCCTCGGAGCCATCGTCCCCGTGCTTTTTTCGTTGCGTTCCACAGCGTTTCTGACAACTCAGTGGCTTCAGCCGCTGATTGGGGGGTGAAAAGTGCCGACGTGCTTTAAGTCACTAAATCCAGTCTGCTTAAGATAATTCCTAATCATTACAACATATTTCTTTATTATTTCTATTGGCTGTGATGGCGTTCTATTTGCAAAAGTAATTGCTGCGATTTGGAAGAACTGCGACAAGATTTTAATAAATAGTCCAACACAGGAAAGGCACAGGTGCAGTAAATAACATTAACTATAGCGCCATTCCATTAAATTGCCCAGAAAAGGCCATAACAGTGAACAAATGTGCACAAAACCAGATCACTAGAACTGGCAAATCTATGGAAAGCAGCCATTATTAAAGTTATTCGTTACATCTGTGGTCTCCCCTGATGTGACATGACAATACGTCCAGTCAATCCAGCTACAAGTTGCATTTTCAGTACATTATCCGAGGACTACATTACGTCATCATGACATAACTTAAATAACTGAGCAAGTCACTGTTGACAGATTGATGGGATCCAACAGGAGGGTTTTTCCTTAAAGAAGAAATGTCACCCGATTTACCGTCAAGTTTAAACACCCTTTTTGTGCACCGTCAGTGGAGTTTTCATAGTCATGTCTTTGGATTAGACATTAAACAGAGGTGCTTCTGCCGTTTCCTCAGGTTGTTTGTGAGGGAATTTTAAACAGGCAACAAATGCAAAGTGCAGCTGCGAGTGTGTACGTGTGTCCTCTCAGCCGGCATCATGCTGATCACCTCTGATATGCTGATATGCCCTGTGGCTACAAATGCCCTGTTTAGGCAGAGACAAGAAGACACCTGCTAATATCATCAGTGGTCAAAGGCCTCCAGCTCCGCAGTTCTGCGGTAAATCCCGCCACGCAATTGGGCCAGATTTGGAAGAAACTGATCCTAGGTGAAGTGGAATTAGATGCAAGCATGCTCTACATGCTGGTGCTCCACTCCAATAGAGAATAAACAAGTAGTAGCATGAAGTATCTCATAGATCTAGTTTCAAGTTTAATTGTCATATGCAGTTTAACACAGGGTCAACGTTGCAATGAAATGTGCCGACTGACTGACTGAACGAAAAGGATGGAATAAAGATGGAGAAAAGAATAATATGGACTGAACGAGGACTGAAGAAACAGGAAACTGAAGGTTGTTAGATATGGTTGGAAGCACTGAAATCCCAGTGAGTGGACTTTGAGTTGACTTTTTCTGTCACACAAGCTCTAAATGTCAAGAGAGCGCATTTCAAAATGGAAAGGAAGAACGAAAAAAACGTAAGAAAGGAAGGAAGATTCCCTAAATTAACATCTGCTGGTGTCTAGCATGGTAAGACAGAGAAAAGGCCGTAAAGACACGTGAATAAATCGCCTGATTTTCCACAGGAGCTACTGTAAAGCAGCGCTGCATCTCTGAGGGTGGACATGAAGTGCGGGGAAGTGCAGAGCAGTAAACTCCTCAGCCTGCGTCACTCTGACTTCCTCTGATTTGTTCGCCCCGCGGCTGCCAGCGTCCTGCAATGGCCGAGACAGATAGGACGAGAGCTGCCCCGAGTGCCTCCACCCCACCTCTAACGGGTCACGTCACACGCCGGTGTCACTCGCCTGTCCACTCACTTCGGACCTGACCCACTTCACCCAGTCCAGCCACCACCACCACCACCTCCACCACCATCATCATCATCATCCTCCCTCCCTCAGCCGATAGACCCTGACACCATGAAATCTGAGCCACGCGGCTATTTAAAGCCTTCATACTCGATCAGAGGCAGCGGCCCTTTTCACAGACATCGTCACCGACAGCAGATTGATGCTCGGCTAGATCACGCAAATGAGGGCGGCGGGGTGTTTATGAGAAACTGATCATTGTAATGAAGAAAACTTCTCTGGCAAACTTCTCGGCAGAGAATGTCCAAGTGTTTTGGGCAAGATGGTCAGCAATGGGCATCAGCTGCGATTAATGTCTCTGTGTGTGTGTGTGTGTGTGCGTGTGTCTGTGTGTGTGTTTTGTGTGGCGTTTAACTGAGGGTTTGCTCACAGAAGGAAGAAGAAAGTGGATGCATGCGTGTACATGTTTGGTAGAAAAAAAGAAAGACACCAAGGTACTGGACACACAAAAAACAACACTATCCTACTCTAGGATGGGGTGTTTTGAAAATTAACGACGAGAAGCAGAAGCGAGGGGAAAGAAGCCATAGACGGGAGAGAAAGAACGGAGTCGTCCTCCATCTCATTGTCGTGTCCCGTGTGACACGTTGGCCAGGCGTCCTGGCTGCGTGTCGCGAGCTGGGTCCGAGTGGCGTGCCCACTTCCTCAGCACACATGGCGGTGGGCTGCGCAGCGTCTCCGCCACCCTCACCCCTCGCTGCTGCCCTCCACAGATCCATGCAGAGCCTCCTTCCTGGAAGGTTCCACCTCGCTTGCGCCCAGGGGGACAAATGTGAATCGTTACAGTCAGACCGGCTTTGTTACAAACACTGCGGTCTCACTGCTAGCACGCCGGCTGGGCCCTGCTGATAGCTAGTGCCACTGCCAAGGTGGGCCCAAACACACACACACACACACACACACACACACACACACACACTTACACAGAGTGCCGCAAACTCCTACAAGCTGCCTGAGAGCAGACAAGGACTGGATGGAGATGTGCAGGAGGAGGTACATGTCGACCCTAACAAGAACACAGCTTTTAAAATCTGCTGCGATGTCCTGGTCATTTTGATAAAAAGGTTTGAAATTCACGTTGTGATTTCGCAAAAGCACGCACGTCTCGAAGCAGCTCCGCCACATTCTGTCACTTTGGTGCCAAGACCTACCTTGGTTTTGCAGGTTTAGGTTTTCCAGCCCAGGCCTAATAAGCATTACAGGCACGGAAACAAAGAACAAATGCTGCCAAAGCAACTCAATACGAGGTAATTCATCTTTTAGAAAGAACATAACAATGTAATTGGTCTGCAGAGATAAGATGTGGACCAGGAGATGGTGATAAAGCAGAAAATCCAAGAGTTAAACTGCAGAAGTTGTAGTGCGTTTAAATTTGATGCAAGGGATCTTTAAAATGGGCAAGTTGACATTTTAATGACACAGGAGCAGCTGCAAGCGTGAAATATGTTTGCTTTTCTGTTTTGCATCTTTCCAGCACAAACTGATCGTCAACGTGCCTCATCAAGTGCGTAAAGACGCGGATTTAAAAAAAAGCAAGGGTTTAACTGGAAAAGTGTATTCAGGAAGGAGGTAAAACGGCTGCTGCTGGATCCATTCAAACATTTCGGGGAGCTTTTCTGTGGCCACCGCTTCCTGCGAGTTGTTCAGCTTGCCGTTTACCAAATTACCTTGGAGGCTTTCTAGCAGCGAGGACGTCTCTCTCTGCATTCTTTACATTTGTATTTCATGCACTTGCTACTTGGCAGATGCAGTGCCTCTCCGTCCGCGAGCCAAATTTAACTTTTAGTTGAAAAAGGTTGACAGAGAGGAAAATGAAGGTGATTTGGATCTCGGGCGTGTCGGCGATCGGCGGTAATAAGAAGCAGGGTTTTGCAAGAAAAAAAAAAAAAAATACCCAGAAAACACCCACACGAGTTCACATGGCCCTCCCCTTCCCCCTGCCTTCCTGTGCAAATTTGGACATGATCACAAGTGAGAAAAGCCGAGGGGGGTCTGGCTTCACAGCGGAAGTGGAAGACACCGCGAGTGTGTGTTTTTGGTGCATGCATAGTTTTACATGCGAGTGTGTGAGAGAGAGAGAAAAAGACCCCCCCCACACACACACACACACACACACACACACACACTCGCACTCTTCAGCCACACAGAACATACAGTCCCAGCAACATGAAATACCAAGTAGATTTAATATGCGCAGTTGAACAAATGGCATGACTCGGAACGCTTCCATCCCACTCATTCTGAGGTGAAAAACCTCCTGTAAGTACTTTAACAATGGCATTTTGCTGGTTTAACATACCAGCTCTGATTGAATAATACTTTCTCGTGAGGCTTTGATCTCGAAAAAGCAAGGCCAACCTAAATTTTGTACAGATTAAGGGCTGTTCAAAGCCGCAGAATGACGGCAGATTCTTTTTTTTTTTTCTCTCTCCTCTTTTTCCCCCTCCAATTTCTAAGTCGCCCGAGAGGAGAATCATTACACTTCAAAAGTCCTGGCCTTCGCTGTAAAAGCCAATCATTAAATAAAAACTCAGGGAAGAAATACACCTAATTACGGCCAGACAAATGCATATAACTCTGCCATTTTTCTACCGCCCCCCCCCACCACCACCCCACACGTCCTGTAGAGCTCAGAAACGCTTGAAAAATGCATGGCGTCAAGCGTTTGGCGGATTATGAAACGCACAACAGCTCAAGCACTTTTCGCGAGGTTTCACCGGCTTCGAGAGGACGGGGAGAGGGGAAAAAAAAAACAAAAAACGTCAAGAACTAATTTCGCAACACAGACGGCGAAGACTCTCTGCGGCGTGGTATGGCCGACTCATCCCCTCACGCATGTATGAATTCGCTACTGGCGCGTTGTGCACGCCGTCACAGAACATCGCAAGAGAGTAGGGTCCACAGGCGCGATGAGGCGGTACCCACAAGTGAGGTGATACTTCAGTGAGCTGACTTTTTCCCCTCAGAACTTTACAGTGGCAATCTTCTCTCTCTCTCTCTCTCTCCCCATGTCGTCCTTGTCTCTCTCTGCCCGCTTCCTGTCTGTGTGAACGTCTGTTTCCACGCCTCCATGTCGGAGAGGAGGCCTGGTTCTTCACATGCCGTTGCAGCCCATCTAGAATTTTGTCGTCCTGATTGTCCGTACTGTCATGTTACTATGTCGGTCCGTTCTGTACTTATCGTGCATCCATCGCACTCCTCCTCTGCTGCTCTTCCTCGGGTTTCTTCCATGTTTTTCCCCATTAAACAGGGTCTATTGGGGAGTCTGTCCTCATTCTAATTCAGGGTCTACAGATACAGTGTGCACAGATTGTAAAGACCCAAGTGGCCAAGCTAACAAGCTGGACAAGCTAGCATTTATGTTACTGTAGGACTATTAAAGCAAGGTAAAAACTAAATTAACATGAACCCTGTTCGAGGTCGTCGCCGTGCGCCTAAACTCACACCGCTTGAAGCGAATAGGTAAAATGCATAATGAAAAAATAGCTTGCAAAGGAAACGGAAATATCGCCGTAGAGGAAAAAGCTCACTTTTGACAGAACGTCAAAGATAGATCCCAAAATGTCACACCTTTGTGATATTGGCTACGGTGGCTTTATAATGAATTTGATTTCACTTGGAGCATCTTCTTTCCTTTATGGAGACGTTAGCGATGCGACTCTTACCTGGGGATCCTGCTCTCTGCCCATTGGCTCAGCCGAGGTCCCCAGACAAGGGAAGGTCCGTGGCGGGACGCGTCTCGAACGCCGGAACGGGGAGCGGTAGCATTTCGAGCTCGAGTCTTTTCTGAATTGGAAAAAAAGAAAAGGGCTCAGTCAGTCAAACGGAAACCACTGCAACTGTTCCTGAATTATTCAATGAAAGAGACACCATCTGAATATCACGCACCGACTTCGTCCGCGGACCATTAACCGCCGAACCCCTCAAAAGTTCCCTTAACCCCATCACTCTTGTCCCGCGCGTTCATTTTCTTAAGATATTAGGCAATTTAATTACAGTTAAGCGCATTAAGGAGCAATTTTAAGTATAATTTGCGGTTCGTGAACTGTTTTTGAAAATTACTCTTAATATAATTAACTCCTGTCATTAGGCCCTAATCCCTGCAGGCTACAGAGGCAATATGCCTCCTTTAAGAAATTGCATACATGTGACGCCACATTCATTCCTTCTTCGGCAGGAAGGTTGGACGGCAAAAGGTTCGCCTCCTCCTCCGCGGAGTAATTATCTATTTCCAGAGAGAGGAAACGCAAAAACAGCGCCGAGGCCATTAACGGCCGGGAGCCTCTCCGGCATGAACACTCGCAAGGAAGAAAAGGGGGGAGTCGCTCTGCTCGGGAGGCAGAAATACGGCAGAGAGACAAAAGGGGACACGTTTTGAAGTTCATTTACTTGAAAATTTGCACCCCCCCCCCAAAAAAAGAGAAAAAAAAAAGGAGGGCAAAGGGCAAGACGTCATGGATTCTTTATGACCACATTAACCCCGCGTTGAATCGCGCTGTCTGGTCGTTCTCTGGTGAAGTACACCGCTTAATTAGAGCAGATATTTCCTTGTCGAACATAGTGGGGGGGACGTCTAATTAAATCAAGAGAGAGGACGGTGGCGTGTTCGGGGGACGGGAACGCCCAGGCAGCCATCCGTCCGCCATCCGGCCGCGACGCCCTTCATAAAAAATGCATGACGCTCCACAAGAAGGGAGCTCTGATTTACAACAAAAAAATAATAATTCAGTCAGGCGGAGGAGGAGGAGGAGGGGGGTGAGCCTCCTCGCACCTTGACCGGGTGTTTTTTCTTTTTTTTTTTGCTTACCGTCTCTTTGTGTGTCACTTTGTCCGCGGCCGAGGTTTTTTTATTTTTATTTTTATTTTTATTTTAATCAGGCTCCCAGCCGGGGCCCCCCTGGCGCGAGCCGGGGCCGACCGGCGATTCATGGCGACGCGGTCACAGCTGCGCTGCGGACTTATCCCTCCACCACCTCCAGAAAATGTGTAATGAGCGATGTTCCGGCTGGACCCCACCCCATGAGCCGGCATCCTAAACCGCCGTCAGCCCCCCCCCCCCCCCAAAAAAACAAAAACAAGTCGCATTAGAGTCTGCGTTTGTGCGTAATCAAAAAGACTTCCGCAAACACACGTCATCACGTACCCCTCAGAGGGGCGGGCGGACTGGGCTGGACGCACGGGCCGCCCGCCAGAGGTCGCTGCTTTGAGTGCCGGAGGAGCGCTCGCCGCCGTCACGTGACGGGCCTCGCGGCTAGTGGTTGGTCGGGAGCTGAATGTGCAAGGCGTGGCCTCTGCTCTACTTTTTAGTTTTTCTCAAGTGAGCGGCATTCTCTTCTGTAAAGTCTGTGTTGTAAAGCACTTTGAGCTGCATTTCTTGTATGAATGGTGCTATATAAATAAAGTTTATTATTATTATTATTATTATTATTATTATTATTACTGCTCCTTCCTTCTTTCCAGTTCAAATAAATGTTCACGGTGATCAGGCCATTTTGAGGTTGCAGCTGCAAATCCGATTTTATTTTTCGTTTGGGTTTTCTGCTGGAACCAGCAACCGAGGACGTGTGTCAACAATGTCAGCAAGTATCAGCCAACAGGGGGGACTCATCAGCAGGAACTGTGTGAATGGCTTGTTGGCTTATGACCAGAAGAGTAAGAATGTCCTCCCGTGCTTTTTTAGCCTGTGGAGCAATGAGATTAAACGGGCTCAATTTAGATTAAAACGGAATCAAACTCACATGAAATCATTAAATCTCTCATCATCAACGCCTGCCTTTGCTTTTTTTGTGCGTGTGCGCGTCACATTTATGTTACTTTACATTTAAAGTGCGCCTGAGTAGACTTTCACAGCAGCAGAGTAGCCGTTTCTCTATTTCTGGCCCCAACGCTCCCCAGATCCTGCACCAGAGGCAGGAGCCCGGGTTAGCCATTTGCCACCACCATGGCTCCGCCGTGCCAAACGTGGGCGCTTCGGTGAGGCCCGAGAGCATAAAACCATAAATGCAAATTAATAAAATTCCACGCGGGGGTCTTTGCAGAGCTGTCCAACATCGCCACGGTGCACCGAAACCCCCTCTGACGGTGAGATCATTGTTGTCTTTGTGGCGCTCTGCAGCTGCTGCATTCACTGGAAGAAGCAACGACGGCACTCTGTCCCCTCAGACTCGCACTGTCACCTCCGGTTCGCTTTGCCAGTATGTGGAAAATACACGTTCTATAGGTCACAAATATACAGATTTATATTTAGAAGTTTTATTTCTGCGCAGGGTTCACGTGGTGCTCCAGAGAGCCTTAAATGCAGGGTACAGACTGCAGAGAGCCCCGTTCGCTTGGCACTCTGGGAAATGTAGGACATCTGAGGCTGATAGAGGTTAGGAGGAAACAGCAGGCAAAGTAAATAGCATCATTTCATTCAAAAAGAACTCTTGTAAATGAGTGTTTTAGGAGAAAATGGTGCGTTCAAACTCCATTTTAATAATAAGCTTTTATATAATGACTTTTTACTTCAGTTTGGACCTTCTTCGTGTGACTCCCGCCTCGCTTTTGCCTTTCCTACCTGAAGATAAATGCTTTTTCGTCCATGCTCTGCAAAGCATCTTGGATCTTTGACAGAGAACGGCGCAGAAATAAAAACCCGGGCGCTTCCTTTAAGCGGTGGGTAGCTCATTTTAGAGAAAACAGAGATGTTCTTGTGTCCCTGGAATAGTTATGCATAATAATGCCAGGCAAGGCAATAAGTTGCCAGGCGGGGGGGAGGGGGAAAAGAGTGTCCAAAAGTAATGCAGCAACATCCTCACATTAGGCGAGGATGAGTTTCTTTTATCGCCATCTTCTTCTTCTCCCTCTCCTTTTTCCCCTCCTCTGTAGCACCGCTGGCACCGGGCTGCACCACCTGCTCCGGGGATCTTTTCGCTCCGGCCAGAATGAACAGCTGGCTTCTCTTCTGACGCTCTGATTGGCTAATCCCTGCTGGTCACTTGCGCTTTTCCTCCCTGCATGTCATTGAACTTTCTCTCGCCGAATGCCAGGTCCGAGGAGTGCTCTCTCTCTCTCTCTCTCTCTCTCTCTCTCCCTCTCTCCCTCTCGTCTTTGCCCAGGCCCGTCCTTCATGTGCCCTGCGAATGGTCCGGGTGGCATATGGGGATATGTAAATAATTTAATGAGGTCAAAAGTGTGAGACTCTCCTCTGCTTTTCCCCTCATCCAAACCCTGCTTCCATGGCATCAGTTGGTAATAGACGAATGTTTTCGCAGTATATGGGCCCAGTATCGACCTCCGTGTCATTCACCTCTGATATGGCAGAGGCACCTTCCTCAACAAAACCACGGACAAACCGGCTGAAAGACTTTCTTCACGTGTAGAAAACGTGTTTTTCATAGCAGGATTTAAAGGAATAGTCCGTAATCAATGGTTTGGGGAAACCATTTGGGTTTTACTTTTCAGGAATGAGATGAGAAGACACAACTGGAGTCGGGTTATGATTAGCTTAGCTTAGCGTAAAGACTGTAAACAGGGGGTAACTGCTAGCCTCCTGTCCTACGTGTGTGAGCAAACAAACAAAGACCTGAACTGTCAGCTAACATCTGGCTCCTAATAAAACGACACTAAAACGAATCACTCAACAAACGGAGCGTGGGTCACATGTTAACAAGTGGTCTTATAGGTTTTTCATGACAACTGAGCAAACTCCACCTGTTGAGCAAGACCACGAAATGCAGATAGATGAGCTGGAAAGGTAACATTTATTTGTCAAACGAAAAGGACCCTGGACAGCTCCAGGATCAGCACGCTGGACAGCGGTAACGGCAGTATTTCTTTTTTTTCCTGTCTAATTTGTATTCCCAGAATCCTCTTGGCCAGCACTGACAATGTGAAAAGCGAAGCCTCTGATCTGCAGCAGGCAAGTTAGTTAGTTACAGACTCGGGTATAAACGCTCCCTGCTGGATCTTCAATTCCCAGAAATCGTGGTAGAGGTGACGACTTGGCTGATACGTGATGGAAACAAAAGGGACAGGAAGTTGTTGAGTTTTTTTTTTGTTGAGAGTTTTGGATTTTGATTTGAGTTGCTTCTAGTATGTGTAGATCTCGTGCGTACCTGAAGGCTATACCTGCCCCACATTATCCCGCATTTAAACATCAGAGTTCTTCAGCTGAGAACAGCTTCCTCTTCCGCCATTCAGTTTCTTTTTTGTGTCTCAGGGACTGATCTGTTCTCCAGTGCAGCTCTGACTGACTTCAACATGGAAAAAATACACTTCAAATCCTCAGTTGCAACCAAACCTCAGACCTAATTTCATTCACTGGCCTCCGACGTGTTCTGTCATGCTCTATCGCTCTTATTTTGTGCATTAAAGCGTGATCGTTTATTCCCCTTACGTCTTCATTTTGCTGCTGATGTTCCATGCTCTGCCTCCCTTTTTCCATACTGTAACCCTCCTGTTTCTTAAAGCACATTCACGTGTTGGGGTTTTGTATTCTTAAAGCGGCGTATGAATAAAGTTGACTCGCGCCTTCACCGCGTACATGAAGCATGGCCTTTTGGTGCCTCTAGAAGGATGAGAAATGCAGGTAAACGGGTGGGATTGGAGGAGGCGATGAATAAAACAAGACAGAGGAGTGTTTTCAATGCAAACGAGTCGATTTCACTACTACGTGTATCTGTGGAGGCAGCAGAGTGGCCCGAGGCAAAATGTACACTTAGCTTTGGTCTATGCAAGGCCCAGCAGTGAATCATTAGAGCTCAGCTGTCCAAAATACACCACCAATCTGGCCCAGGCATATGGCTGCATGACACCCGTATGAATTACTACTACACGCTCGTGTTGTTGTTTTTCCTCCCTTTTAAATGTTCTATGAGCCGGGCAACACTCCCAACACCGTTTTACATCAGAGCAGATCAAAATCACGGCACTGACGCCTGAGAGCAGAGACGAGCCAGGTCTGCCTTTTGAGCAGTTTAAACACGGGGAAAGCGGTCTACTCGGGGTTCAAACATTTGAAAGATCTTATTTTTGTATCAGACCTCGGGAACTAAAGGCATAAAATTGCACCAATCTTTCAAGGAATATGTCAACATGACTGAATTTGGGATTAACTGTCGAGTCAGTTAGTCGGCGTGTTTGGTTTAAACTGTACGGCTGTACCACATGGGTGTAGTTTGACTTAGACTAGAAGGTTCAAGAACTGGCACTAGAATCAGTTTTCAGTATCTGATGGTTGCCGTCTGACAACTTGCAAAAGAAGATTATTAAGCACACACAAAAAAAATCTATTCTGGGCACCACCAAGCGGCCTGATTGCAATTAAACACCGTCCTCCTTTGAGCCCTGGCTAATACTGTGAGACAATATTGATCGGTAAATGAAAGACTAGAGTGGGTCAACAATATTCAAAGTGTGACAACTGGAATTCATGCAGACAACAAAAAAGGATGGCAGTAGAGTTATTCTCTGTCCTATCCTGAGCTGAGACGCTTCAAATATGAGTCTACCATTGGTCCTCACTGTTAAACAACATCTCAAGTAAAACTTTGGTCAGATTTGCGTGCAAGAAAACCCATTTGTGTTCTTTCCTTCACACCTTTCCTCCAGCTCTTCCCTCTACATGATCTAAAACATCATCCCCCCGCCTTCCTTTACGTTCCCGTTTCCTAATTCAGCAATCCCCTCTCTGCCTCCATCTACTCCAGGGTTGCAGGAATATTTCATCACGCTCATCTCGACCTTTGACCTTCCCATGCTTGTAAAGTCGGGGACGGGTGAATTCAAGCTTTTATGCAAGTCTAATAGATGTAAAATGCAAAAGTAGAGGAAGGTTGAAATATCTCTCTTCAGGATAGCGATAGACTCTAGAGGATTCCCTCCTTGCTCGTCTTGACACGCGTGCTAATTCTTCGCATGTGTAATTGTTCAGACGGTTCACAGCACATTATCAAATTCATCAGCTAATCATTTAAGACCCCCTCTTTTATCTGCGAGATGGACTCCGAATGATCCGATGGCTCGCCGATCGATAGGAAAATCGGAATATGCAAAGAGCGTTCTGATGTTTGGCATCGCTCAACCTTTAGCGCTTTCATCTCGGCCTTTTGATGTTGCTTTTAATCTGCATAAGGCAGTGTGAGTGGTTAATGGAGTCGAGCGTCTCCTTGAGTGGAGAGGACTCAGCGGCTGGAGTCCACCTGTCATGGCTGGGTAAAGTTTCAGAATGAAATTTGGAAAAGGAGAAGCGTTGTTCATGACTGGAGGAATGAATAGATCCTGTTTCAGTCAGTGAGCAAAGCACAACAGTACAGATATTCTTATTCTCACTATTAATTAATCTGTTAGATTTGTATTATTCTGATATTTGATTATTAATTCTGTCCATAAAAATGCCTTAGAAAAGGTTCTAGGGTGTAAGGTGATGCATTCAAATGTCATGTTTAGTCTAACCAACAGTCCAAAGTCCAAACATATTCAGTTTTAAATCACATAAAACAACAAAAACAGCAAATCCTCCGATTTGAGAAACTGGAATCAGCTAATATTTGGCATGTTTTCATAATAAATGACTTAATCAATTATTCAAATAGTTGTTGATTCATTTTCCATCAGTCGTCTAAGGGATTCATTGACTTTTGGCACTAATTCCCACTATGACATACACACATGAACTCAAGGTGCTTTGATAAAAGCTTTTACAGAATGCCATATGCTGAAACAATAAAGAGACATGAATGATATGAACAAAAATCAAGAAACAATGTTGTCAGACTGTATGGAGTCTTTCAGGGATGAAAGGGCCCCCTTCTTTGTGCAACTCAATATTTAAAGAACAAGGCTGACATTTCTTTCTGTTGGTTTCTTATTGTGAACAAATCCCATAAAAAGTCTCAAACAGAAATCTTCAAACATGGGTCACAAATCTATAGTTTAATTTTTTAAACAAGTTCAGTGATTTCCTCAAAAACAGCTAAAACGGGACACAATGGTGCATTTGTTGGGGACTATTTTCAGTGGCGGATTAACACACATTTGGAACTTGTTAATGGGATCAATTCATTGTTGACAATAAGAAAAAGATTTCTGGCCTTATTCCTCACACACTTGCTGTTACCCATTGTGGTGTGACAGGTTAAAACGTGTGGAACAAATACAAGTGAAAAGATGTGGAATATTATGTTTGGTTTTACTTTCTCATCTAAATGAGACATAATAAGCAGCAGGTCAGCAGGTCAACTCACTTTGATCCATTTGAAAATGTGAATTGAAACTGTATGTCATTAACATAATAATGAGAATCAGAGACTAAATCCACAGTGACTTCTGTATAAGCTGGATATGAGAAGAGAAAGATTTGCAGTTTTTCGTGCTTTGGAGAGAATTTAAAGTGACTTGAGCACCGGCGCTGCCAAGCAAACCTCACAGTTTGTTCTCTGTGAATAAACATGAAGCGTTGAGGGTTTGGTACTCTGTAATTTGGCTACTTTTATTCGAGCAGGGTCATTTTCAAGAGAAATTACAAATTAAGAATTCAATAATACTTTTACAAAGACATTTCAGGAAAGATTCTTCTTCAGTCATGATATCATACATAGTATTTAACAGTCCCTCTTCATTTTTTTTTAGCTTAAAAAAAGAAACAAAGATGAAGAAAGTGGAATTTTTCAGTCGAAAATACAGTGTTTTCACAATTGTATAAAAGTTCCCAAATTTGGAATTTTCCAGTAACTGGAAAATAAAGGAAATAAAATAAAATAAGATTAAACTTCGCATTTCACAATGTTTCAAAACACAATAAATGCTCTCTTTACGTAAAATTTGCCCCTATGATCGACACCATGTTCCTTTTTACTAAAATATATCTATATATTGAAGAACTATAGTACTGTACACAACAGTATGAAATAAATAAAATTAGGAAATATAAAATGGGCCACATAAATAATGTTTTTGTTTTTTTTTACCAACCTAAAAATAAACTGAATGCAATTTGTTGTTTCCAAAAAGTGGTTTTGGCGTAATACTGACAAAGTTAAAAGAACCAGAAACAGAAAACATTGCACAACATAATGTAAACTAAGGAACTGCTGCCTATAAGTCTTAATACTGACACGGATGCTTCAAAGAACAACGGTGAACCACTTAATAATACTGAAGCTGGTGAAAATTAAAAATTAACCTTCCTTTTACACAATACGAGGGTGGCACTTGCAGAAAACACACAGGTTAAAAGGTTTGCATATAAGGCTTCTTTTTTCTTATCAAAAACACCTTACAAAGGCTTCGTCCTTCCTCGCCGCGGGGGGGGGGGGGGGGGGGGGGGGGGGGGGGGGGGGGGGGGGGGGGGGGGGGGGGGGGGGGGGGGGGGGGGGGGGGGGGGGGGGGGGGGGGGGGGGGGGGGGGGGGGG
>JAVQJF010117226.1:0-21835 GCA_036023855.1 Gadopsis marmoratus
TAACCAAATATGGAAGGAACCACACCAGGGAGGGAAACACTGGACACACAAAGGAAACAAACCGGGGCCGGACACAGGAAAACTCAAACAGGAAACACAGGACCTCGGAACAACACAAGGAAGAAAACATGAAAACAAGTACACAGACAGGGACGTGACCTGGGAACACACAAGAACATACAAAAGACACGGAACCCTTCCAAGCCTCCCAGACATGGGCATGACAAATACAGTATATATCCATAATGATAAGGTTACACTACCAAGTTTGCCACAAGCCATAATTTATTTTCTTTTTGAAATTGTGGTGATTAACTTTTTTGTCTCTGGGTCTTGTTCACGAGAGAGGGTAAAATGGAGCATAAGGTGGACAGGTGGATTGGTGCAGCATCAGCAAATATTGCAGGTGCTGGCAAGGCAAGGCAAATCTCTTGATTTCTCGATGTTCCAACCCTCACCTATGGTTATGAGCTTTGGGTAGTAACCGAAAGAATGAGATCGTGGATACAAGCTGCCGAAGGGTTGACAGGCTCACCCTTAGAGACAGGGTAAGGAGCTTGGATATCCGGAGGGAGCTTGGAGTAGAGCTGTTGCTCCTTCGCATCGAAAGGAGCCAATTGAGGTGGTTCGGGCACCTGATAAGAATGGCTCCTTGACGCCTCCCTTTAGAGGTTTTCCAGGCACGTCCAACTGGTAAGAGCACAATTCTGGGTTGTGAGGGATTATAAATCTCAACTGGCCTGGGAACGCCTTGGGATCCCACCGGAGAGGGGAGTCTGGATAACCCTGCTTAGCCTGTTGCCACCGTGACCCAGCCCTGGATAAGCGGAGGAAAATGGATAGATGGATAGAACCTTTTTGTGGCACCATAAAACCTACAGGAACAGTTAGCCATGTTGGTTCCTTAACTCCAGGAATGTGGTATTAGAGATGCTCAGGGTCCTCTGTTATAAATACTATGGACAACACTAGAAGTAGTTATGCAGTTTTAGCCTTCAAGAGGAAGTTGGACTGTTGGAACATGTTCCATTGGGCTCAAACCCTACACAAATCTGACTAACTTGTCCTGGAAAATCTATGATTTATTCTTCTTCTTTTATATAACCCCAATTCCAAAAATGTTGGGACACTGTAAAATTTAATTAAAACAGAATGCAATCATTTGCAAATCCTTTCCGACCTATATTCAGCTGAACACAGTACAAAGACAACATATTTAGTGTTCAAACTGAAACTTTATGGTTTCTTTGTAAATATACACTCATTCTGAATTTGATGACTGCAACAAGTTCCAAAAAAGTAGGGCTAGTGGCTTGTTTACCAGTGTGTTACATCACCTTTCCTTTTAACAACACTCAGAAAGCATTTGGGAACTGAGTACACTATTTGTTCAAGTTTTGAAAGGAAAATTCTTTCCAATTCTTGATTGATATGACTTCAGTTGCTCAACAGTGGGTCTCCATTGTCATATTTTGCACTTCGTAATGTGCTACACATTTTCAATGGGAGTCAGGTCTGAACTGCAGGCAGGCCAGTCTAGTGCCTGCAATCTTTCACTACAAAGTCACACTTTTGTAACATGCAGAATGTGACTTTCCATTGTCTTGCGGAAATAAGAAGGAACGTCCCTGGAAAAGACGTCGTCTGGATGGCAGCCAATGTTTCTCCACAACCTGTATATACCATTCAGCATTAATGGTGCCTTCACAGATGTGCAAGTTACCCATGGTATGGGCACTAGTACACCCCCATACCATCACAGATGCTGGCTTTTGAACTTTGAGCTGTTAACAATCTGGATGTCCTTTTCCTCTTTAGCCCAGAGGACACGATGTCCATGATTTCCGAAAGCAATATGAAATGTGGACCCAAAAAGCTGGCAGCATTTCTGGGTGTTGTTGTATATGGCTTTCGCTTTGCATGGTAGATAGAGTCTTAACTTGCATTTGTAGATACAGATTGTGACTATCGTAAGGAACACAATAGCAAGGTCATGAAGGAAGACGGAGCAGCACAAAGTGTGTGTGTGTGAGTTGAGCCAGTTTGAGCTAGTGTCTAGGTGCAGGTTAAAGGGTCATAGATGGCAGGAAGGCCTCCTTATGGGGGCGGTCATAGTCAGGACAAATACAACTTGCTAGGGAAATAACGGGTCAGAGAATTGGATGGCATTACTTTATGTAACATTGTCAATGTAGATCCCTTTTCTCCTTGGCCACCCTTCAGTAAATACTTCTGCTTTGAAATCACCTGGGTCTCCAACTTTTCTTCAGCACGGTCACATCAACTGAGAGATTTTCTATCACAAGAATCATGTCAGTTTTTCATGCAGTGCCCACCTGAGGGATCAAAGGTCACGGGCATTCAGTGTTGGTTTTCAACCTTGCCACTTATGCACACAGATTTCTCTTGGATTCTTTGAATCTTTTAGTGTCATTATGGACAGTAGATGGTGAAAATCCTAAATTCCTTGCTATTGTGTATTGAGACACCTCCAAAACTCAAGTGATGGACATTACCACAACACCTCTAACACGGTTTATACTATTATATAACTATTTAGACATCCTTATCAGCAAAGACAAGACAAGATGGAGGTGTTTTACCAACTTTGCAACATATGGAAGACCAAGCAACACATCTTTATAACACTGATTCATCTACAACAATAACAATAATCAATTCCATCCTAATGTATTGTTCTAAATTCTGGTGGGTAACATCCTCTTGGTTCATTTCCTGTTTCATTTTGGTAGTATATCCTCTTGTGTGTATGTTCTAGTTATACTTCTTGTCTTTGTTCATTTCCCGCCTGTTTTGATTAGATTCACCTGTGCCACCTGCCCAATTCCCTCGTTAGTCCCTTTCCTATATGCACCGATTCCTTTCCTTTGTAACCCTGTTTACCCTCCTGTTTGTTCTACTGCTTGGACTATGTGCACAATGTTTGATTTGCAAATCCTGTCTTGCCTTTGCTTTTGTATGTTCCCTGCGGTTCTGTCTTCGGGCCTGGAAATACCTCCCTGCTTGCCTACCTACCAGTACCTGCATTACCTGCATGTAAGCCCATTACTGCAAATAAATCATTGAACTGCTCCTGGCCCCTTGTGCTGTCTGCTTTTGGGTCCTTTCACTGCTTCTTATACCTTGCACTCCCATGACAGTGGGAAACATAGCTGATTACAGCATTTCATAAACACGTCCTCCAAATGAAAAGGCAAAATACATAGTTTTCTTGTGTGACACCCCTGTTTACAGGACATCATATGTCTGTGCCTTTATAAAACTGTTAGAAATCACTTAAAAGGTAAATCAGTGTTTTTGTGATTAGGGTTAAAATAAGTAATTAATGTTTCATGGTTAAGGTCAGGGAAAGTCCCTGGTAATTGACATTGATTGTCGGTAGGAAATGATCAGCGGTCTCCTGTGCTGAAGTTTGACCTTTTATCTAACGACGCATTCAATTTGTAGGGTGGCTGTGGCTCAGGAGATAAGAGTGGGTCATCCCTGGTTTGGCGGTTTTATCCAGGCTCTTCCTGTCCACAAGTTGAAGTGTCCTTGAGCAAGACACTGAACCTTAAGTTGCTCCCAATGGAGGCCAGCACCTTGCATGGCAGCTACACTATATGGACAAAAGTATTGAGCCACTCCTCTTAATCATTGAAGTTGCCAAAGCTCTGCTGACTCAATAACTGCAGAGTTCCAAACCAGCTCTGGCATTAACTTCAGCACCAAAACTGTGCGCCAGGTACTTCATGGCGTGGGTTTCCATGAACGAGCAGCTGCATGCAAGCCTTATATCACCAAGCACAAATGCCAAGCGTCAGATGGAGTGGTGTAAAGCATGCTGCCACTGGACTCTGGAGCAGTAGAAATGTGTTCTGTGGAGTGACGGATCACGCTTCTCTATCTGGCAGTCTAATGGACGAGTCTGGGTTTGGCAAATGCCAGGAGCACGTTACCTTCCTGACTGCATTATGCCAACTGTAAAGTTCAGTGGAGGAGTAATAATGCTATGGGGTTGTCATTTTGGAAAATTCTATGATTCCAACTTTGAGGAAACAGTTTGGGGAAGGCCCTTTTCTGTTCCAGCATGACTGTGCCCCAGTGCACAAAGTAAGGTCCATAAAGGAATGGTTGGATGAGTTTGGTGTGAAAGAACTTGACTGGCCCGCACAGAGCCCTGACCTCAACCACACTGAACACCTTTGGGATGAACTAGAACGGAGATTGCGAGCCAGGCCCTCTCGTCCAACATCAGTGTCTGACCTCACAAATGCTCTTCTGGATGAATGGGCAGAAATTCCCACAGACACGCTCCAAACTGTTGTAGAAAGCCTTCCCAGAAGGGTGGAAGCTGGGGGGACCAACTTCATTTTAATGCCCATGAATTTGGAATGTGTAGGTGGCCCAATATTTTTGTCCATATAGTGTATTTGCATGAGAACCACTCTATTCATTCTAAAAATGAACATAAAACTCTATGAATATTACAAATACTGAAGTAATCCCAGCCCCCAGACCCTGTCATCACAGCTTCTCAGCATCTGCAGCAAAAAACATGCAGTTTTCAATCATTAGCTGCTTATAAGTGCTGACTGTATGTTAAGTGTGGTCATGCTGATATTACCTTTACTAAGTGCTGTGGCATTTTCTTATTGTCATATATTGGCTGGCATGCTGTCAGTCCTTTCGCTATTTGTAATATTTATGTGTTTGCTGTTTAAGCACTGGGGAAAAAATAAAGAAGTTGGTGAGCGCAGCACCCCCTACTGAAAACCTAAAGATGCTATTTCATTGAGCCTTTATGTAAAATCCAACATAGAATCCGACATTTCAGCCGCCCGTCTCACCTGCGTCTGACTGAATAGACACCCTTCTATTGAATGAATCCAGCTGACTTCACAGGCTGAGCACTGGCTCACGTTGCATTCGCGCTGTACCTTGTGTAATGCATACCAACCTCCTGTTTTAAGTGCGTAACCAGGCTACAGTGATTGTGTTGGGCTCTGTCAAACCTTGGGTGATCTACACTCAATACTGTGCCTGAATGCATCCCGTTTCAGACGCAGATGGCAGACTGAAGGTGCTGCTGCTCTGCCAATGTGCTGCCCACGCTGCGCCGCCTCTGTAGATATCGTGTAAGCAGATGCACTGTAGATTTGAGGCCGGGTCAAGCCGCAGAGTATCTGCTCTTTGCTTGGCTGAGTGTAGGATTTAAAGGCAGCTCAAAGATAGCTCAGTGGGTTTATTAAGGCACTGGTACCCACCGGAGGACTTAATGATAGGTCAAGGCACCATTTAACATGAACGCTGGGCGTCCATATAATTACTCACCCAACTTTTGGCACATTTTTATAACTGTCTAAGTTGAATACATTTTAATAAAAAAAGAAAAACGGTAGTTAACATATGCATGTATTTCTGCATTTATTGTATTTCTCTGCTTCTCTGTGCATTTGATACAATAATTTATGCTCTGAGTTGAATGTATTAATCATTTGTCTATTTCACACCTTCATTCATTTACGTTAACTTCCTGTATGACAGGTTTACTCTCTAATACTTCTATACTAACTGTCAGGGAATCAATGACTTTATCACAAATCAAAATCAGTGCAGTCTGTTTCTTGCCGTATGACGTTAAAAAGTAGCTGCTCAGTGTAAAATGCACCCTTCTGACACAGGCAGTGGTTGACCCTGGCTTATATAAACCAGGAGGTTCTACCAGTCGCTGCCTGCAGAGAATGGCTCCATTTGTTGAATTATGTTGTAGTTCAATATGTCCTGCTAATGTCTGTGATTTCCACCCTGACCTGACTGTAATGAGGACTTTTTGCAAATTCAAGTGCTTGACAGCAGATCATTAGAGGTTATTCAGAAATGGATGTGCAGACTGTTGGGGAACGGAGGCTCTGACCCCTGCTCCTCACATGGCTGCATGTCTGTAATCATCTGAGAAAGACACTGTTATCATAACTTTGGCTAAGAACTTTCTCCATATGAACCACAATGCTCTGCAGCTTGTAAAAATATACCTGTTCAAAATCATAAAAAGGGGCAACAACAGATAAGATTGTTTATCACCTCTGATATATTTTGTGTGAACGATCACAGACTAAAGGGCCTCAGCATTAACGCCGCTCAGCGCTGGCTGTGCCCATGACTTCCTATTGGAGCCCAACTAGGCAGAAGTGATACGGTTGGCTTGGCACCGCTCGAAACTGCCACCGTGCGCTGTGGTCAAAGTTCACATGATTTCAAATTTGACCTCAATTGGCACTGACATTCCTTTGGAATGGGAATTTTGGAACCGGTTCTAGATGCCCAACCGTACTCGTGTTCCCTTGTTAGTGTCCTGTCTATTTAAGCCCGCCCCGTTCAGTTGTCCTTTTTATCGTGTCATTGTTCGTGTTATGTTGTTGTGGATGTTATTCTGGCTTCTTCCTGTGGACTATTTTCCCTCATCGCGGACTACCTTCGTGTTGTTTTCAACCTGCTTCCTTGTGTTTTTTGTATTTGGACTCCCGTTTTTCAGCTTTACTTGACTGTAAGTGTTTTTTGGTTCTCGTTAATAAATTACTTTAAATGACTGCGCTGTCTGGTATCGGGTCCTTTTCCCTGCCGCCATCATGCCCCGCCGTAACATGTAAGCTCGTGCCACATACTCAGAGTTTCTTGCTAATCTAGTATACATCCAGGTATATCTGTACACAGAATACTATACAGTTGGAACTCACTACATACTACACATGAATAGTGCGATAACGAACACAGCCTACATCTGGAGGCCAAGGCACAGACTTTATAGAATTATATTTGTGTCACAATTCTTTTAATAAAAATGAAGATCCCTGTGATGGAAAATCTCTCGGGTTGATGTGACCGTGCGGAAGAACTGTCGGAGACCGAGGTGATTTCAAAGCAGAAGCATTTACTGAAGCTTCATCAAGGAGAGAATAGACCTACATTGACAATGTAATACAAAGTAATGGCAACCAGTTTTCTGCCGTTATCTCCCCAGCAAGGCTTATATGTACCATCTATGAACCGTCCCCATAAGGAGGCCTTCCTCCCAGATATGACCTTTAAGCTGCAGCTATCCACTGGCTCAGCTAACACAGTCTTTGAGCTGCTACGTCTTCCTTCACGACCTTGCTATTTTCCTTTTCTTTCTGACCTCGCAGAATGCTCCTGCTGACTAGATGGAGACGGGTTTGCGAGCCCACGGAGCAGGGAAATTAAGAGGTCACCATTGTTCACTTATGTGGATGATAGCAAAGATACAAATAAATGTATTAAACACAGAATAGCTTTTTGTTGTGAAAATATTCCTCATGTGGTAATAATTTCCCTACAAAATATAACTTCAGCGTCAGATTTGAGACACAAATATGATGCATTAAGACTTCTGTTGCATTAAGACAACAGCAATGACATTCAAAGATAAAAAACTTTCCACGTTTGCTTCCAAATTCTACCATCCCATAGACAAAATACAGAAATCTAAATGTTTGAGGTTAAAATAATGTCCTAAAAATGTGTTATTAGATGTACTATCACATTCTGCTGCTCTATACTAAACTGTGCAGATTCCAGTGTCCACCTTCGTCCTTTGCCTAAATGAATAAATGTTTCTATTTTTTCAAACTACATTCATTCACTTCCATTGTATTGTGATGGAAGTAGGGATCTCTCAAAACCTGAACAAATGAAACCAAAACGGTGGTTTATGACCAAATAAATACCTTTTAATGTCCAATAGTGTCACTTTAACCTGTACCACATGACGTGCATCTTCTGTACTGTATATCAAACAATTGTATTGAAACCAAATGGCCAAATCCTCATTGCAGAATGCAACATATATGCATCTCTACAAAGACAACAGGAACAGCCAAAGCACTGCATGTCCATACAGGATTACTGCACAGTCAGATGTTAGTTCCTGTATATCCTGGACTTCACTTTGACTTTTGTATACTGCACCAACGTTTGAGGATTTTTCAGAAAACTCCCCACTCTGTCTTTGTCTTTTCTGCACATACTGACAGTAGTGTCCTTTTGGATTCCATCTCCTCAGCAGAAGTGAAGGTTGTGAATGATGAAGGGCATCTCATCAGTCACTGCTACTATCTCACCCGCCCGACAGATGCTTCACATCCCACACAGGCCCTGCAGGAACCAACACCACCACCACACCCTCTGGTCATTTCATGACCATAAGAAAAAAGACTCATCTCCTCAACTAATCGGAAATACTCTTAGATGTAGTTAAATACAACGTAAAGATGCAGAGAAATATCTACCAATTAGGGTTGAACAGTTAATTATTTATGACAATTTATTTAAAAAAGGTATTTCTATTAGTATCCAGTCGTCTCAGTGTCTTGAGTTAACAAAACCAGACAGTGGAGTTTTTCCAAGTACATTTTATGCATAATGTGGAGTTTGGGGATGCTTTATCACAGCGATTACTGCATCACAAAGAGGATGACGTGACGAAGAAGGAGCAGGTTCCTGCGTTTGACAAGCGGTTCAATATTTCACGTCGGGAGTGCGGATGAAGCGGAAGAGAACCTGTCTTTGTAGCGGTGAGAGGCTTTGGAGTTGGGAGGCCTCACAGAGCTCAAATATTCATTCCTTCGCTGGAGTGCGAATCCACTGCGAGTGTGACTGGAGTGTGAGATTTCTATCGAGTTATCACATGTCGCATATGTGACAGAGGGAACGGAGAGACAGCCAGAAGCTTAGGGTTTCGTTCAACTGTCATTTGAGACTTTGAAAGACTGCAGAGACAAACTTTTAATTAATAGTTTCCATTAGGCTAATAATGAAAGGGAATATATGCTCATGATAAATATGGAAAGGGTCTTTCGAGAATTGACCACGCAGCAATTTCTGATGACCGTCTGCTAATGTGCTTTCATCCCCGTGAAAACAAAGAACAGCACTCAATTTCTAAGCACGAACGATCCACACAACCACAATGCATTTACACAGGTAGGGAAGAAACAGGTGTTATGTCATTTCTGAGAGGTTGTGGTGATGTGAACACATTTTGTCCTAGAGATAAATGGCACCTTCAAGTCCCCCAAAAGTCCACCCTATCATTAAGAGCTAATGACATTTGACAGCTGAATTTCAAAATATCTACAGCAGCTGGTTGTTAGAAAATATCGAAGGTACAATAAGAAGATAAGAGGCCTGTGGAGATACTGTAATAACATGAGACGATCACTACGACTCCCAGGATGCATTTCAGTAAGAAACATTCAATGAATTCTGTTACATGGCAGCTGGAGGCTATGGCACTGGGAATACTATTGATACGATTTGCAGCTTCCGTCAGATGACTGTAGATTCTGGGTCACTGTTGGATGAATTCTGCAAACATGGTGCCATGTTTTGTTCCCAACTGCAGCAAAAAAAAAAAGCTTTTGAGCTTAAGCTTTGACCGGCTACTTCTCCATAGCAATGGCAGCTGAGGCTCATGGGGTATGGTAGTATTTAGAGCTGCCTGCCATGCCAAAGTGATGGACAAAAACAGGCTTTCTCAGAAACAAAGCTGAAATCATTAAAACTGACTGACCTTTTTTTTCCATTTGTTCTACTTCCTGTATTGCCTCTTAACTTCCAGTTCCTGTTGCTGGCTATAGTAAAAAGTCTCAGCCCGTATCGGTTTACACACTCCACAATACATTTCTCAAAGTGGGAACACATGTCCATTTATGAGGAGGTCATGTGAACTGACATCCACCACAGACATGTCAGATTAAAAAGGCTGTATTCTGTGCAAAGTTATGTTCAGCATTAGCTTCTGTAGGAACAACTTCTTACAGATGGAGAAATAAATTATTTCAGTTGTTGATGACTGTGACATATCTCTAGGAAGAGCTTGGAAAAATACAAAATTAAGAGTTACATCTTTAGAAAAACATGTTGCTTTCTGTTTTAGTTTAAATAGCAGGTCCAATAGCAGAACCAGTATACTACGACAATTAGTATGTAATTAGTGTGTGTTGAACATCTGTTCTACAGTTATTCTGTAGTATAGAATTGCCACTCTGAAACATGGCTCACATGACTTGACCACTTACTCACGTTGAGAGGACAGTTGAAAGAAAGGCAAACTAGTCATTAACCCTTCCACGTGTTGTTCCTCTTCCCATCCCGTGATGGGAAAGGGTTAATGACACTGGGTTCACTGGATCACTGTGTGCTAAGGTCTGTTCTAAAACGTATGACGTATGATGTGGTTTTCTATGACAACTTATATAAGTATTGAGAAAAATAGACAGAGGGAAGACAAAGACCGACAGAATGTGAAGTGAAATGCCGTGAAGTCACACTGGCTGCTCCGTTAGCGATGACACGTGGAATCATTACAGCAGCAGACCGAGAGCAATGCATTGAAAAACGTCTGTCACAGAGTGACATGACCAGAAATAAACCAGAATGTCACTTCAACCTTAAACACTTTTAAACATGACTAGTGTTGTTTGAAAATGTTGCTGCCAATAGCTGTTCTTTGGCAAAGATGTCAAATCAATAACTTTTTAAAATTAGTTTGGAAAATGATGAGGATGTCCAAAATGATGACAATTCATATAACATATGAATATATGAATATATAGCATATCTGAAAAATACTGGTTGACTTTCAGATCATAAACATTTTTGATAAGGATATCTTAAATTTGCTTTTTAAAGAATTGTGACCAACTTATCCAGTAGGTGGGACATGTTACAGTTGTCAGTGCCCTCTGGTGGACAAACAATGTAATGTCGACTACTAAAAAGGCAAATTCAAGGCAAAATGAATCAAGGTCTATCCCATTACCAAGGCTTAAGTAATTTTACTAATGCCCATTTAAGGGTACAATAGAGTCGACATTAGCTTCTTTTCACCTTGCAGAAAGAGGTGCAGAGCCAGGCCCTGAGTACTACATCTAGGGAAAGGTCCTGATTACCTGGAGTGTTATCCCCGACTTTCACTTTCTGAAATAAATCACTCAAAACGCTACGGTAGTCTTGAAACTTTATGACTAGCATTGGCCTGAAAAGGACAAACTTCAGAAAAGGTTGGAACCTGTTGCTGGCTTAAAATGAGATTTAGTTCTGCAGCTTAACATTTCCCCCATGAGCTTTAGGGAGGCGGCTGCACAGAGTGCCCTGCAGAGCTGGCAGCTCTCTGACTCATTTACAAAGAAACGCTGAAGAGTTAAAAGCTCCATCCTCCTCCTCTGCTAACCAAGGAGCACTTCCATAACAGGCGATGAACTGTGAACTTGTTATCTGCGTGAAAGTGTGTGTTTGAGACATGCCTAGCATTCATCACCAGGGTGGCAGCCTCCAGTTTTAACCCCGCACTGACATGGCCTATTTGTAGAGCAGTGTGACCTAATTTTTCTTAACTGTGCAGGCAAGACGGTCTGAGTTTTCTAGAAAAGGCCAAATTCAAAGCTGACAGGATGGAGAGGAGGAGGTGGTGAGTGGGTGTGTGGTGGATCTATGGACCAATGACTGATCCAGGATTAAGCCAGGAAGACTTTATTTGTAAAAATAAAATAAAGGGTATACATTGACATACAGTAACGCACCTATGGGCTATGAAACATGTTATTGCAGAATAAGAAAAGCTAATGATCCAATGACCACTGGCCCTTTCACTATTTATTTTTCACTCTACTATCAGAATTCAACCCCAGCCTAAGCATAAATCTATGGATCATCTTGGTCTGTTTGGAAATAGATCACTGAGACGTGGAGATTTGGATTTTTTGGGTCTATACATATAGAGATGGTCTAGACTTGCTCTATATTAACAAGTGCTATGAGATAACTATGTTATGATATAGCGCTACATAAATAAAAATTGAATTGAATTGAATTATCAAGAATGAGGAATTTCTACCTTTTGTTAGTGAAAAGACCGAGTTGGGGAATGGCATGGAGCAAAGGTCCCTTGCAGTTTGGCGAGTGCTGCCCTCACACCTCGCCCTGTGGTGAGAGGGACTCTGCCCCTGGGCCTAGGGGTCCGCTCACCCTCTGGCACACACACTTAAATAGGCTGGGTCCTACCGTTGGCAGGCCCCCTCCCCAGGGTCTGGGGACTGCCAGAGCTAGGCCCAGCCAGAAATCCCAGACCACGTTCCACAGCCCCTCCCTCCTCTACTCCCTCCAGTACACCCTGTCATTACGAGTACTTTCCTTCTGTCCTGCCTTGTTAAATACACATATATATTGTCAGATATACCTAGCAAACACTTGGGGGGTCCACCCCCCAGGCTGGGAACCACAAACGTAAGTGAGAAAATTATGTCTTGTAATTTGGGGCGAGTGCAATCCTTTCAGGGTCGGTCTGCTGTGTAATTTGCATCTGGCAGCCCCTGAGCTAACAGGAGAACTAGTAAGCGAGCGTGGGGGAACGCCAAGCATGTCGCTCCCTTCATATTAGCCTCTTCACTGTGTGGTTTGTCCTTCCACAGCAGGTAAACAAGGGGAAACGTGCAATCACACACACACACACACACACACACACACGGACCCATTCATTTCAGCCCATACAATTTCTATTAGCTGTGGAGGGAGTGCATGACTCCCTTTAGCGTTTGTTTAAGTATGGCTGTGTGTGTGTGTGTGTGTGTGTGTGTGTGTGTGTGTGTGTGTGTGTACACAGTGAGGCGAAGCATCATGACAGAAGTAAGCTTCCAGACATGTTGTGTGTGTGTTGTGACCGAGTATTCAGTCCCGTCGAGCTGCATTTGTCAGCGACCTAGAACTTCATCAGATGAGTCTGTTATCAGTCGGCCTCCAAAGATGGAACACTTTGACCTGAGGAAGCAAGTTCAACACACCCAGGATGTCAACCAATAACGACAACAACCGCAATCACGCTAAGCGGTCACACGACGCCGGCTATCAACTCTGTAAATCAACCCAGAGCTTCCCAATCAAGCCACGAGTGCATTCACACTAAAGGGGCGGTGGTGGCAGAATATGACCAATCACAAACATTACCGGTGTGCCAGCAGCAGAGCGGCAACCTTTACAAACAAAGTGCCAACTAAAATATATTGGAGAAATACGAAGACATGAAACACATCATCCAGGCTGAAAGCAACACAACTGCAACAAAACCGTGAATGAGTAATGTTACATTAACAGGCCGATGATTTCACTGCCCCATCGTTAGGGCACGAGTCGATCTGACTATAACCTGCTGACATTTGTGTATTTCATTCAATTAATGTGTTGCTTAGATGTATTTATATATGATGTATTGTATATAACCATTTCAGCCTTCCAGCGGTGTAAAATGGACAAAAAATAAGCATAAAAACATCATTCAAAGCGGTAAGCAGGCTGACTTTCACACAACATCTGCGAGGCTTTAGTGCTTCGGTGTCTGTTTGATGCATCTGTATGATGTCAGGATACAAAAGCACAGTGACATGATTTGACTTTGCCGGCAAGAAGCCAACACAGACAAGTCAGCCTCTGGATCTCTCATATGAAAAGAGTTCCTCTCGCAATCCGCTGGGGGGCGCCATTTTCCAAGAGAACTGATTGGTCAGTAGGCGGGGCTTTTATACGCGTTGGATCGGTTATCACCAACATGACCTGCACCGGGCGGAGGTTAGGTGTGCAGTATAAGTTACCGGGGGGTGTAAGAAGTGAACCACCGTCGTAACACTGAAAACCCAGAGCTAAACCTGAAGTGACCTCGCTGACCCCAAATCCTACCTCGCCGTACAGGCCTGAGATTGAGTCCCTCACAGAGCCCCGCTCCCAGTCCACAGGCCCCTCCACTCAGTCGAGTCTATTCTGCGGCACACTGGCTCACCGTGCTCTCAGACAGCCCTGCAGACACGCAGCATTTTGCCGTTCTGTGCATCCAAGCGGTTGTTTTTCTACCATCATTTGCCGTGTTGTCTCATGTTTTCAGCTTTGTCTCGCCTCATGGTTCATTTCTTCAAGTCTTTGTGTTTGTTATTTGTACAGGAGGACTAACTACAGTGAGCTGACGTTCACAAAACACATCTCAAACTAAACAGCACTGGTTTGGTACTAACATCAAAAATGTCATACCAACAGACTGCCGCTTTATTAATGTTGGTGTTTAAATGCTGTTAACGGTCTAATTGGCACAATTCCCTCTGAACATGTACGTTTGCTGCTCTTGGTTAAACCTCGTACTTCCAAGTTTGGTGATTTCCTTTTTGTTTTTTAAGGACAATGGACCACATGATCATGTGCTGGTTGAGACCATTCTATGACTTTTCTACTACCATAGAAAACTCTCAAAACCAACTCAATAATGCAATAATAACTTGCATAATAACCTGTTCCACATGAGTCAGCTCACATAACAACAGCAAGGTCCCAGTAGAGGTAATATGGTACGCACTTAAAGTGAAACAGACTTTTTACAGTTCTCTTGTGCTTTTTGTATTATACTGTATTTGTCTGCTGAATCGGTGCAGGTTGATTATCGAGGTCAATGTCAACAAAGGCAGAACAGCGGGAACTTTGTAAAGGTAGGATGTACGGCAGAATAATAAAGTGCTCACTGAGTGTAATGCTAGTTTACATATAAATCATGAAACAGCACAAGAAGCCATTTAAAGATACAATGACCACACGAGAATGTCTTTTTCAGTTAATCAAGTGAATTAAATACCTAAAGAATCTAATATACTTCATCTTCGCATTCATCACATTGTTGCAAAAATCTGTTAATAAAATATTACCATGAAACTGCACTGTTCATTCATTTGCAGCCGTGCCCAAAACTGCCTGAGACACCCAGAGTGATAAAATGGAACCTATGAGAGGTACGAGTTGTACAGAAATATCTCTGCAGCTTTGAACTCTTCTCATGCAAGTGGAAGACTTCACTTTAAAATGGCGTCAATAACCTTCTTTTTATTGCACCGGTGGACTTTTCGGGGGGCTGTAAATCATCCCAGCAGTTCCCCCCCAGACACACAGTGTAAACGCAGTGTGGCACCTGTGACCCAAACACACCTGCAGACCTGGGGTCAAATGTCACAGACAACCAGCTCTCTCTGATTCTCTCTGCCAGATAACATGACACAGCACTTTCTAATGTCTCTGCTGGCCTTGCACTGACGTGTGTGCGTGTGTGTGCGTGTGTGTGTGTGTGTGTGCTGTGCTGTTGGAGAATTGGCTGGACCGGCTGGCCTGCGACCAAATTCTGTGTGTGAGCATAAAAAATGAGTGGTCAAGCTGAGTACCTTTCAGAGATTTTAATTAGGAAACAGAGTGTTGGTCTCTCTCTCTCTCTCTCACTCTCTCTCTCTCTCCAAACAGCAGATCCTCAGCTCGTCCTGCCTCCTCCTCCACCTTCCAAACTGCTGTAGAATAGCAACCAGCATTCCTGCTGCTGACGTCAAACAGGCAGTGAGCAAATGAAGTCTCGCGCTGACAGCTGCCACTTCTCACAGCTGCAGAGCTGTCAATAACCCAACAGTCAAAAAAGGAAGCGAGACGGAAAAGTACACTGGCAGGCAAAGACAGATAGAAAGGTCACATCATGCCCCGGGTGGAGGGAGGTGCTGTCACTGCTGGACCTGAGCTGTTGTAGTCATGTCATGTTTCATTAGGTGCGTTAGAGAATCCTGGTAAAACAAGAAGCCGCTACCCCCCTCTGAGCCAGACTGAGATTCTCTGGTAGGAGGCCGGACCCTAGCATTCAGGCTGCTCGACGCAGGAATGACCTGCCAGAGGTGATAAGGTTTGTTCAAATCTTTCCTAAAATGATTCATTCAACGATTTCAGAATCCACAGTTCATTCCTGACCTTGATCTATCTACCACAACATTTAAAGCCCAGCCAAGACCAAAGACCAAAGACGAAATTATTTGAAACGTGCAACTACTTTCAATGCGCCGTTCTGCAAAGTTCTGAAACCTGCCAGTTTACACCAGTGCAAGTAGATGAGACGAATGTATTATTTCCATAGCAACGACTCTCTGTACTTCTGTGCTGTCTGCTGGCTTGTCAGGCTTGTTTTTTTTGTAGCTGGATATAACTTGTAGCGTCTTAAAATATGAATGAGGATAGTCATAGTGAGTTGCTTGCTACAGTTGCATTTCTAGTGTTGATGTAACGGCGGAAAAATGTAAAAAGCAAGAGGGTCGAAATGACAAGCTGGCTTCACCAGAACTTAAGACACGTCACCAGGTGCAACAGCCAGCCACTGGCGACTTGACAAGCTGAATCGCAGGCGCAGCCATCAGCCGGCTGGAGTCGAGCTGAGACGGGTCAGATGACACCGCCGAAACCTTTCCTGCAACGTTTCATCTCTTCGTGAATCTTTGGTCTGAACTGGCCTTCAGAGGACTACAACATCATCTGCAGTTCCATGAAAATCAAGCAAACTGCATCTGCTGATGAAGACCTTGTCACATGGTAGAAAGCTCCACAAGTTTTTTTTGCATTCATTCCATTTTTATTTCTTACACTGTATTTGGTTAAATCCTATTAATTCCTTATTTATGCTGATCTAGAGCGCAAACAACTATTGATATACAGTATATATATAATTGATTAATCAATTAGCAGATCAGCATGCAATTAATGGTCATCTATTCTGATAATGGATTAAAAGTCTTTTTATTTTCTAGCAAAAATTGCCAAACATCCATTTTTTTCATCTTCTTAACTGAGAAGATTTGCTCTTTGCATCAGCATCTTTGGTTTTAGACTGTAGAAAACTGTGACATAATGAAAATAATTGTCATTTGCAGACCTACTCTACTTTTTAAAAGCACTTTGTACTGTGCCGTTGTGCTATGCGTGCTATGGTATGACACTATTAACAATATCATGTATGTATGTAATTCAGTCTAAAGGCAGTACTTTTGTCCTTTTCAGCACTGAGGTAGGAGATTCTGCCTGAGAGTGCCCGACAGTTCATCCCCTGTTGTGGAAGTGTGTGTGTGCACAGCTCCTTAGCAGAGGATGGAGCTTTTAACTCTTCTGTACTTCCTTGTAAATGAGCCGGGAGCTGCCGGCTCTGCAGGCCGCTCTGCAGCCACCTCTCTAGTTAAGCTGCAGAACTAAATCTAATTTTAAACCAGCAACAGGTTCCACCCTCTAATATTTTAGTTGCTTTCTTTGTTTCCTGTCATCCTTTCCTTTGTTTGCGTAACAGTGGTGCTCGCCCTTTATTTTCTTCTCATTTCTCTTACTTCCTTTCTATCTTTTGTCCTCACTATTACCTCTGTCTTTCCTTCCTGCCAGTCTTTATCATCTCTCTGATCAACAGGCTTTTTTTTGTTTTCTTCCACCTCACTCTCACGGTCGCACTCTTCCTCCCCTCCTCATCTCCTTCTCTCACTGTGTCACGATGGCATCTCTGAGTGTTGGGAACCACAAGACAAACAGAAAACAGTCCAAAAAGGAGAGGGGGGGTGGGTTGGGCAGATCTCCTGTTACACCCCTGAGCTGCAGCAGCCCAGATGGTGGAGAACATCTGACGCAGAAGAAGACGCTCAGGGTGAGGCTGACATCACTGAGGTAACATGAGGACACTCCACACATTCACGGCTCTGAGCGCTTGTGTGTTTGGAGGAGAATATCTCAAAAACTTCCAGAAATGTTTTGAGAAGGAAGACAAGTCGCTCCTCTGGCTGCCAGCGGGAGAGACGATACTAACCCGAGAGGCCGCAGATGGAAAAGTCATTAATGGTGTTTCACATGTTTATTTTTTCTGCTGATAAAGTCATATCTGTGAGGTTGCCGTGGTCGGGCCAGCTATGCTTAGTAAGACAAAAACAGAACAGAAACTGATAGACGGACTGGCTCAGCCTCGGTCCAGAAGAGCTTGTCTTCTCAATCTCTGGTCTGTTATGAAGAAACCAGCTGATGTTTGGTGTTTGTCCCTCTCTCGTCTCTGAGATCACGCTGCAACACTCTGGAAGCTCAAGCTCAAGGACAGCAAGGGAATCCACAGCATCTGGCCTTTAGCTGGAATACAAATTCTAGTTTATCCTCAAGGGCAGTGTGTGTACTGATGATGTGAAGACATATGAAGGCTGACAAGCCGACACCAGCACAGACCAGACATCACAATCGGGTTGTCTCTTGTGCCCTTTACTCACAAAGTAGTCCTCCTCTCAGTCCACACGGCGCAGTTCTAACCAACTTCAACATTTCTTCATTTTGAGAAATAATTGTTATGTCCTTCCTTGGCAAGCAAAACAGGTGCTGGAAGGTCGAAAACATCAAATCTTATTTATCCAAAAATGTCTTCAAGTCTTTCAAACAACACGATAAAATAAAAAATTCTTTCTTGTAGCTTGAAAACATCCCTTACGAGCATCTAAAACAAATCTGGGTAAAATCCAGTAGCAACAATAATAATGTTGCTCATTGTTATGCTTCTTGAGCTGGCAAGGCAACATAGAAGAGTTCAAACTCATACATCAATGTGAAGTATCCATACGATCAATGAGGAAATCAGAGCCAATGTAATTCAGGTAGGTGTGGGGGTCAAAACTGGGGTCGCAATGCACCTGGGGGTCTCACCCCAGTTGGATGTACCCACAGTACCTCCAAAGGGAGGCGTCTGGGAGGATCTACTGCGAGCTCCTTCCAGATGTTCACGCTCCTGACCGAGGAGCATGAATGGGCTCACTTAGTTTCATGTCCAACTACAAGAAACATTCATTCAGGAAATATTTGACTGAGAGAATATAGCTGCAATATTAGCAGAGGTGAATGTCTGGTACAGTTTAAGGAGAAACCTTATCCACGTCCATCCAAAGACGCTTTAACAAACACGTGTTTAATACAAGCTGACGGCAGTGAACGCAACAAACCCCTGGATCTTTTTCACTTCCGTAACTTTGTGTAAGGATAGCATGTGCAAGGGCATGTTGTCAGAGATAACTGAGATACACTGTTTCCTTTCTGTATGTCTCCTCTGAGGGCCCGCTGGCCTCAGACACACAGCAAACGAGACACTGATACAGCCTTCCTGTCCACGGGGGCCATGTCGGTGTTCTTCATATTCCACCCCATCCAACCACACAACCACAATACTAAGGAGACCTGTATCGTAAAAAGAGGAAATCATTGAGAGTTATTATTAGAAAGACAGAAGGAGGACATGCACTGCTCACTCTTTCTGTTCCTCTCTATCACACACAAAATAAAGTCTTCCTGCCAAAGTCAGTGGGAAAAAGGCTAAACAACCGAGAAAACACGTCCGCTTTTTCTACGGGTTTATCCTTTCAAGCCCAAACACTTCACTGTCACCTCTCACACGGTGCCGAGTGGGAGGATGAAGCCAGTCTTTCAGGTTCAGCAACACACGCACATATCATGCACGATCATGTTTGGATAGAGCCACCGAACGAACACAAACACAAACACACACTCAGGCGCACACAGCACCGCAATGCAAATCCATGGGGCCCCCTGCAGCTTGCTGTGAGTGGGCCCGTTTCTTTTGTAGCAGGCTTTCTCTCTACCGACGTTGATATGTGTATGATCATAACTGTTCTTTTCCTGCCTAAAGAATGTTGTCTCACTGCTTTGGTGGTCATTGTGATGTGAATAATATTGAATGTTTTTGTACACCACGCATTGCTAATAAGACAGAGGACAGATTGGCACGAACATACATGAATACATCCGCCTACATGCCAACCTGGGTGTCAGACCAGAGACCATCACTAGTGTGATTTGTCTCATTAACACACATTTTCTCTGAGATATGGCACAGAATTCTTGCTGTGTGGAGCCCGGCTGTCATTAAGGAGAGATAGGCTGAGGTGGACCAAGCACAGGAGAGAACAGCGCAGAAAGGATTGGACTTGGTTGGCCTTAATTTAGCTGATACCGAACCATTAAATGATGCCAGGATTGGCTCCTTAACTCAGCAGGATTCTGGAATGTCTTACATAATCTTACAAATGTGAAAAAAAAAAATAGGAAAAATATTTCATATATCGATGATTAGCAACACTGGGACTCACAGGGAACAGATGGAGATAATACAATACGGATGAGAAGAACAATTTCTCACCCCAGCATGCTCCAGGTCTGAGAACCTGAGCAGAAAGCTATTATAGTAAAAAAGCACAAGACAACCAGCCCTGGCTAAAAAACTAAACACTAAATAGGCAGATACATTACAACCAAATGTCTTACCTGGTGGGGAGGAGACAGAGCCGTGCAGTCGATGGACATGGAAAGAAGAGACAGAAGGAGACTGTTAGCTGTCATGTTTGAACAAACAGTAGTAGAGCAAACAGTGAACATGAAGTAGGTCAGTCTGTACAGGCAATGTAGAAATTAATTCTGTCTTCATATAAAACCCTGAAATTCACACATTTGGACAAAAGTCTTATTTTCATAGCGATGACTCAAATGTTTGCACCTCTTAGTGTCAAAGTGTAAAACTCTTCAAACTTGCTGGAGAACAAGTCCTCCAGACTGAATGGCCAAATACGTTGCTTGATGTGTTTCTTGTTTGACAGTTGCAAATTCAATTCAAAGCCGCTCATCACAAAGAACAGACATTTCCTGTGGAGTGCCACAAGGCTGTTCTGGGTCCACTATACTTTGGACTGTGGCTGAAATATAAAATTAAAGCCACACATTTGGGTCGTTGGTTCAGTTATGAACATTCAGCACTGCTATCACAGACAGCACTCTACATATAAAGTAGTTTTGACACAATATGAGCGACTGAATTTAACCGACAGGTTTCCTGAGGTGCCGTCGTTGGTGTAGAGGGAGAAGAGCAGCAGGAAGAGCATACATCCCTCAGGGGCGCCAGTGCTGATTGTCTGGGTGCAAGATGTGAGTTGCCTCACCTGCTGCAGGGACATTTCTGATCCACTGACAGGTGGGGGCTGGTACAGTGAACTGGGTGAGTTTGGAGTGGAAGACTTTTTGGAATTATTGTGTTGGACGGCGAGCTGTCCACATCCGATCCACACAACTGGATAATTGCGTATGTCTGTTGGGAGTCACGGTGTTGCAGGATGTACTGCAGTGCCATGTTGACTGCATCATCCACTGATCTGTTTGCCCGGTACGACCATCAAACTGCAGGGGGTCAAGCAGGGGGCCTCTGATGTCCTTCAGGTGGGCCAACACCAGTCTCTTGAAGGATTTCATGAACACAGACATCAGGGTGACGAGCCATTGAATCCTGTGGTCGAGGGTTTCTTGGGGACCGGGATGATAGTTTGAAGCAGGAAGCTACTCCACACAGCTCCAGTGATCTGCTGAAGATCTGCGTGAAGATGGGGGCCAGCTTTCATACAGGAGGGTGACACGCCGTCTGGGCCTGGTGCCTTCCTTACAGATCCTGAGTGAAGGTGGCGGGTCAGTGGGGAGGGGGTGGCAGGGTATGCAGTGGGTAGTAAACTGGTGACATGACTTGCACTTGCCCTCTAAAAGACTTGTGTGACTCTAATGTCGGGTCCAGTCAACCACCAGCCACCAGGACTGTGGGACACATAAACACAGCGCAGCAAAAACTGCTTACATACTCTGCAAACACTATGGCAACGCCTCCTCTTTTCCATTTTACTGTCTGCACACATACATCTGTGTTTGATCACATCTCTAACTGCCAGCGCAGAATCAAACACATTTATCTGCATTGCATTCTTGTCATTCATCAGCGGCCATGGAGAACACTTGATTGTGATTGAGGATCGGTGTTACCTATGGAATGATAGGAGTGCCACAATAAAGAATAAATATGTAAATAAAAGAATAAAAGAATATCACAATAAATGTGGAAATATAAAGAGAAATAAATAAAAGAATAAAAAAATAAGAC
>JAVQJF010117245.1:0-10639 GCA_036023855.1 Gadopsis marmoratus
GTGTGTGTGTGTGTGTGTGTGTGTGTGTGTGTACCAGGGACAGGAGTGTTGGGCTGTGTGTCTGCAGGGGTCCCAGTAGAAGGAGTCTTTGGGTCTTCACCTGCAGCCAAAGCTGCAGCCCTTTTGTTCTCCTCCAGTTCGGCCATCCAAGGCATTGACCACTGACCGTTCACATGTTCAAACTCCTGAACCTGTTAATCAACATGTGAACCTGTCAGCCAGCCCATCAAGCAGTGATGAAATTATTTATTTTAATATATTGTACTGTTTCTTTTCTAACTGGTAAACCATACCTTTTTCCTTATCAGTGACATCACACCAATACGTGTAAGCACGTGCTGCCTTGACAGACCCTCACGTGGGACTCCATCCGCAAAAGTCTCAGCTCCGTCAGCCCCCGGCTCACAAAGGTGACGCATGAACAGAGACACATAGGCCCTGCAAACACGTGTGAAGAATCAAGGTGGTGGGAAAACACATTTGGAAAATGTCAAAATGTCTGTGAGCCGGGCACACATTTCACAGAAAATACACTGCAAATCAAACTAAATGACAAATACATCAGATTCATGACTGCTAAAAAGCATTAAGAGGCTTCAAGAGAAAACAGCCCACCCAAGTAAGCTGTAACACTCCATAGGGCTGGGTATTGTTTGAAATGTTTTATACTGCAATACCTGAGTTTTGGTCTCAATATCAAACAACAGTACTTGTTTCTCAAGTGTGAAATGTTGTCTAAACACAAAAAGTCATACAAAAACTTTGTCTAAATAAAATGTTTTAAAGAGCAAGATTTTGATTTAAATCAGAAACTCTGATCTATGTCAGTACTTAACAGTTTTTGATACTTTACAGATATCCAGAGCTACCTATATTGGGATAAGCAGAGAAATGTCCCATTGAGACTCACTTGAATTCTTTCTCAGACTTCCCTCGAAGGTCCCTGACCAGCCACTGGTTGGTGAAAGCATCCTGGGGAGGCATCCCATAACGCATCACTGCATTCAGGAAAGCCTTCCTCTGTCGTGCATTGAATCCCAAAACCTGACAGGAAGTAAAGAGGTCAAGATATTTGCAAATTAAATGCTTAACAAAAATAACAGAAGGATAATGAGATGGAAAACAATTCGATAGGAAGTCACTTTCAGGGCCTTTATCATCGCTTCTCTTTTTGTGCTAACTCATATTTCATCTGTGGGAACTCACCTCGATGTTCCCGCCCACTCTGGCCAACAGCGGGGGCAGAGGTTTGTCTCGATCGTTCCTCAGCCCTTTACGGTTTGGTCTGCGGGCATTAGCTGAAGCGAAATGAACACAGTTGGTCTTTCTGAGATTCAGTGCACATTCCAGGTAATAATGTTTCACTGAAGCCATGACAATTAAAAGTTAAATATCAAACAGAATTTTGATGCATCAGCATGTTTGTTCTTAACGTCCTACAATTGCTCTGAACATATTCCACTTACGGTTCATCGTGACACACTCAGATCCTGCTGAAGCTGTCCCTGCTCACAATCTCACAGCACGTCTACATTAAAATGCTTTTTCTTGAAGCATAAAACTTTCAGAGAAGGCAGTGTTGTGGTATACTTCATTTAATTAAATTGAAGTAACATAGCCATAACTGAATAAAACAAACTTACAATGAATCCAAAACATGTACATCTTTTTGCACTTAGAAATGGATTGATAAAATAAATAGCATTTATATTAACTTATAGAAATGGTATTAACATGAGAGAAGTATTTGCTCTGAAACAGCTTAATTAACAGTTAATATGAACACAAACAATCTCTTTAACATAGACCGTTCAGCTGGCAGAGAAACCGTTGATCTGGAATTTGTTTCTCTGTTACTTGGCTTTTTTCCTTATCTTTTCTTCCTTTTTCTTCCCCTTTTCTTGCCTCTCTACGCAGCTACATGCAAGCTGTTCCGTGAGATATTGCTGGGGTTGTCATTGAGGATATCAGAGCTGTCATCTGAATATGAATAACCATCTGTAGAGGTGGTTTGAAGGATGTTAGTGGACGAAAGAATTGGGGCTCAAACAGATTTCTTATTAACAGGAAGGTCTACCTCCATGTCTCAAGAATTGCTGGGAGCAAATCGTCAAACAACTTAAATGGAACATCTACATCTTCACAGAAATAATTGTCAGGAATTCACGGTCCATCTTACCACCAAAGCACACACACATATCTCTTGTCTTGTATGTGTGATGAAAACAGTGAGCCTTACCTTCACTCCGCTCATCGAAGTCTTCGTCGCCCTCCTCCGAGGCCACAGAGTAATCAGACTGGTTATCGGACTGATCCTCCTGCCAGTCTAAAGGAAATGTTAAGGAGGGAGATAATAAAAAAGGACATCAATCTTTTTCATAGATAAGATAAAGTACATCCAAACTCCTCGTGTAGCTGTAGCCCCTTTAAGTTACTGCCAACCAGGATTTTAGCCATGAGAGGGAGCTACTGCTTAAATATTCCCAAATAACAGGATTGATTACTGAGACTACAACAAAATATACAGAAAGGCAGAACTAATTCTTAACTCATGTGAGTACAACTACAACTGCTGTTAGTCTCCATTGGTTTGAACCAGAGTGGTTTGTTTGATTGATTTTTGGCATGTAAGGGTTCACTGGCTGATTACAAATAAACCAGAGCATGAAAACAAATATAGGTCACATTCAACATAACATACGGTTTTTGAGTATAATGATTTCATCTTTTCACTTTTAAATAAGGACCTGTTTAGTTTGATTTCAGTTTCTATGAATAAATGTTTTAGTAAATATCTTTTATTAGGTTTGGTGTATTTTGTACCGTAGCTCACAAAAGCATTCATGCTGCTGCTGCCATCCTTGTAATCCTGTATTCACTAAGTCTGTATCAAGCGGGCTGAAGGTGGTGGGGAGGGGAGAGAAGCTTTAATATTGTTTTATTTAATTTTGGGTTTTCATCAGTACAGCCTTACTTTATCGCTAGACTTATAATGCAAATACAAACATGCAGTAGTATTGCCTCTGTTTGTCCAATATTATTGAATTGATTCTTGAACAAATTTGAAATTAATGGATTTCTGTTCTCCTTACAGATTTGAACAAGCCTTTTAAAAGCCCAATTAAGAATGCAATGGCTGGTTGTTTTAGGCTAAGGAAACTTACAATGTTCCTTTCTGTATGTATGTAGTTTTTTTGTTGTCAAGCCTGTCTCCTTAACATGCATTTAAGTTAAATACTTGCAAGTAAATCAACAAATCTCTGTACCCTTCTAGTGGTCCGATGTAGTCCTCCTTTCCATCCTGCTAAATCTGTCACCGCTCCTTGTTGTTGATGGTAACAATAGATCATGCTGAGACAACAGTTGTGCTATATTATCACTACCTCTTTTGGGGTGATTTTCTGTAGTTGGTTTGTGTTGTGAACTTCGGCCCACAGTTTCAGTTGTATTATTCTGGTTATTTAGTGTGCATCCATCTCATAAAGCAGTAATACAAAGTTAGCTGGATGATTGCACTGAGGAGTGCAAAAGTCCATACAGCTCCATATATATATCACTAAATGTTCCAGATTTGAGGGGATTCTGGGTTTTATTCAGCTAAATTTACTTAGACAACTTTGCAATGTTCCTTTTTCAGACTGTACCCTGGATTCAAATTGTTTTAAACATGCTTGCTCAGAGAATAAAGTAAGTATTAATTTACATAAAAAGAAAAAACTAACATGTTTCTATACCCAATCTCAAGCCACAAAGCAAAAATAAAACTTAGATCTCCTACCGTGTTACACCAACACCACACAAACACATCACTGCACAGCACACACACATGAAGAGGTTGCATTATATATTGTTCTGTACCCTGTCTAATACCTCGGTCCTCCTGGGAGCCATCATTATAGTTAACTGGCTTTCGAGTTCTTTTGCCTTTGCCCAGATTTCGGGCGAGGTCCTCTTGCTGCTGCTCGTAGTGGTGACGAAGCAGCTTCTCCCAGTAGTCAGGATCAACACTCTCCTCCTGCTTGATCACCTCTCTTTCCACCTCCTCCTCCTCAAACAAAGTGAAGTGTAATTAATTTGATATATATGAAGAATGCACAATTATGCTCGGTCGGTCTGAAGACTTTCTAACATCCCCTACCTTGTCAAAAAGTTGAAACAACACAATTATATTAAGTTATACATATATTCATACATACACATTTTGCAGACACACTCATACCTCATCATCTTCATCTTTTACCACATACTGGGCCACTTTAAAGGAGCTGAGGTATTCATTCATGCTCTGGAGCTCAGTGTCGTCGGTGGCGTCCTGGTTCCTGTCTAGCAAACGGTCAATTGCGTGGTCGTCATAGTGGATCACACTGCTGTCATCCTCCTTGTTGTCCCCTGAAAGCAGGACAAGTCAAATAAAAATGAAAGAAGCAGAAACTACATTTGTTCCCTGTAACATCTGTCAGATCAGGCATCCCAGAGGTAAAGGGCTCTTTCCACCTCAGTCTCTCAACATTTTCCACCTCTATCCCCAAATCCTTATGCAAACCAGTGTTGGTGTCCTGCTTGTCTCTCAAACTCAAGCATAACAATGTGCAGTGCAGTACATTAAAATTAGTAATGTAGCCTAGCCATCCATTGACAAAACAGTACGTATTACAGAACTTATCTAGCATTAACTATGGGCTGTCGAAATAGGCTATAACCAATCTGTGTAGTATTAGGGCTGCATCACGGCTGTGTTGATATGAGTGTAAATAGACAGACAGAATTGTGTAAAATAAATATAAGCAAAGGCTAAAATTTTTATTTAGATCAATATAGCCAATACCAATTACAATTTGTCTTGATCTCTGATGTTCTCTGGGCAAACGAGTTGTAGAACCTGTTGTTTTCACTCCAAATTCATATAGCAACTTTTAATGCTTGACAAATACTGACCCATATTCATGTTGTAAATTCTAAATTGTCTAATGACAAAATTAATTGCCAAGTAAATTGTAAATATTAAAATGCAGATAAACATAAAAGTAAAAGATTGGCAGAATTCATACTTAAAAATAGATGCATCTGGCAGTGGGTTAAATTCGACTCACCCTCTCCGAGTTCATCCTTGAACAACTCTTCAGTTCCAAACTTAAGGATGTCATCGAGCTCCTGCTTGGACATGGAGCCTGTCTTGGAGCCAAGTCCAGGTCGCACCACCAGATGGGTGAGCATCATCTTCTTCTTTGCCACCTGGTGGAGGGAAGTAGGTGGGAGACAAACAAGCTGGTGAGCAGGTGACCACAGAATCCTGACAGAGTTGATACAATTTCTTGTAGGTTATTTCTTATATCCGACCTGTGTGATCCTCTCCTCCACAGAGGCTTTGGTAACGAAACGATAAATCATCACTTTCCTGTTCTGGCCTATACGGTGAGCTCTGCTGAACGCCTACAAAGCACACACGAGACAAAATTGCATAATCACCTATCATCCAAATAAACAAACATACTGGTGTGAATGTGAGGTTGAGCCACAGGTTTGCATACCTGGATGTCATTGTGTGGGTTCCAGTCAGAGTCGTAAATGATGACCGTGTCAGCAGAAGCAAGATTAATGCCCAAACCACCAGCTCTGGTAGAGAGGAGGAAAGCAAACTGGGGAGCACCGGGAGCTGAAACACGGAAAAAAAATTTAGAAAACTGGCCGCAGCTGTTTTTAGGTAGTACAAACAGTGTATGTATATGGTTCACCATTAAAGCGGTCGATGGCCTCCTGTCTCAAGTTGCCAGTAACTCCTCCATCAATTCTTTCATATTTGTATCCCTCGTTCTCCAGGAAGTCCTCCAGCAGGTCCAGCATTTTGGTCATCTGGGAGAAGACCAGAACCCTGTGGCCTCCCTCCTTCAGCTTCCTCATCATCTTCTGGAGCAGCAGCAGTTTCCCTGAAGACTTGGTCAGAGCATTGCCCTCATACATGCCATTTGGAAGTTTTGGTGCCTCCTACAATCAGAGAACAACTCTGAATAAACTCCCTGAATTAAACATGTTCCAATATATACATAGTTCAACGCTACAACACAGCATGCACCCACAAACGATACGGTTTGTTTCCACATAATTGTGTGAAAATACTTGGATCGTACTGTGGCTGCTGCAGGAAAGAGGTAGGGGTGATTGCAGCACTTTTTCAGGTCCATCACCACGTTGAGCAGAGAGACTTGGTTTCCTCCTCCACGAGTGTTCAGAGCCTCAAAGTTACGTGTTAGGATGAATTTGTAGTATTTCCTGGGTTACAACAAAGAAACAAGGCAAAAAGAATAATGGCAATAGAGAGTACAGAAAGGAGTTAAAGGAAAATATAAAATACACATGTTCAGAATTCAGACTTTATACACTTCACTATCCAGACAATTGACAACCATAGTGTTCAATATGTAGCCAGTTAAAGTTTCAAGAGTATATACTTTAAATATATTGCTACACATCTTCTCTTAACTTACTTCTGCATGGGGCTCAGCTCCACTCTAACAATGAGCTCAGTCTTTGAAGGCATGTGTTTGAAAACATCAGCCTTCAGCCTCCTGAGCATATGTGGACCCAGCATGTCATGGAGCTTCTTGATCTGGTCCTCTTTGGCAATGTCTGCAAACTCCTCCAGAAACCCTTCCAGGTTGCTGAAGAAAAAAAAAAACCCCATACATATAAGGTCAGTGTGGGTGTACTTGAATTCACAATACAGCCACATATGCTGTGGCCACATATGGGGCTACTGACTTGAATCTCTCTGGGGTCAGGAAGTTCAGCAAGTGGAAAAGCTCCTCAAGGTTGTTCTGAAGAGGAGTGCCAGTTAGCAGCAGCTTGTGTTGCAGAGGATAGTTGTTCAACACTCGGAAGAACTATTAAAAAAAGGAAGAGGAAAAAAAAACAACATATTTTTGGACACTGAATTTAATATTAAAAACACAAAATAGTTAGAATTATCATGTGCAACAGAGCAGTTATGCAGGTGTGCATCCACAAATTAATTGTCAGTAATCAGAGTTACATTTGAAACACAGTATAAACAAACACTTCATGTTATTACCTTGGACTGGTTGTTCTTGAGTCTGTGAGCCTCGTCCACAACCAGACAGGCCCATTCAATGGAGCCCAGCACAGCCTGATCAATAGTGATCAACTCATAGGATGTCAGCAGGACATGGAACTTGACAGTTGAGTCTTTCTGTGAATCACAGAGAGAGAGGGACATTAGTTAATCTGCCAAACTAAGGAAGTAATAGAAACACAATTCCTAGGGTTGCAAGTAGTTTCCACTGGTAATATTGTACCACAAACTAAAACTGGTTGTTGAACCTTTATATAATTTGGCAGCATTAATATTTTTGTAATGCAAATTCCAACCAGTGTTGCTATTAATCCTATACAGCACCAATTCAAACTACATTCCTTCATCACTATGTTCTATCTGGTATCCTCAGTCTTGCTCTTTTATCTACTTTTTCCTTACCTTCATCTTGGATGCTTTTTTCCCGCCTCGGATGGCATTTCCCTCAAAGGAGAACTCGTTCTCTCTAATGACAGCCCTGCTGTCTTTGTCCCCTACGTAGGTCACCACGTACATGTCAGGGGCCCACATCTCAAACTCTCTCTCCCAGTTAATGATGGTGGACAGGGGAGCGCTAACCAGGAAGGGACCTTTGGAGTGACCCTGTAATAGTGGAAAACAAAGTCTAAATGGCTGCATTTCTTCATCCTCTTACACACACAGGTGACCGCGAGCAAACATGTAAGGTGCTGGCCTGAAACTCGAGAGCAATTTGGGGTTCAGTGTCATGCCCAAAGACATTTCGACATTTGAAGGAGGAGCAGCTAGGAATAAAACCACCAACACTGTGATCAGGGGATGACCTGCTCTACCTCCTGAGCCACAGCCAAGAAAATGATCATACAAGATATGTAAACAACTGTATTTGTCTTGCCCTGCCTTTAGGATTGAGTTCTTTACTTAGAACTCATCCCCTTTATTGGACAGAGTTGCTGTGTGTCACCTGTCTGAAACCCCACCCACTGACACTGATTGACAGGGGAGGGCAGACTGGACAAAAATAGCACCAGGACAAAGGAACATGCAGATTTTATTTATTTTTATATTTAGCACTATTACACATAAGTAGGTCTTATTTTAGATAAAACAAAATGAAGCTTTATAAATTACCACTGTCTCAAGAATCCAATAAGAAAAAGTTTAATTTTAAATTGTTGCAAGAAAATCAGATACACTGTTCTCACCTCCTTGTACAATGAGTAGAGGAAGACAGCAGTCTGCACAGTCTTGCCTAAACCCATCTCATCAGCCAGGATCGTGTCTGTAGCCTGAGCCCAAGAAAACCTCAGCCAGTTCAACCCCTCCAGCTGGTAGGGATGCAGAGTGCCTCCTGTGCTGTCTAGGTAGTCAGGCTGCCGATCAAACTTGATGGTGGGCTGGAAGGAAGAAACCAGGAAGAATATCAATTCCATATATATATGCCCCGATTCAGGGTACTATTATTCTGCCAAGTGAATATGCTTCACAGTGATCCTTCATCATATAATAATAAAATAATGAATAATAATAAAAGTCCATTGCAAAAGCTAAATATATATATATTTTTTTTTTTATGGTTCAAAGTTTCAAAATACTTACATCTACAACTGGATTAGCAGGTGGCCGCTCTGCCTTCTTGACTTTAACTGCCTTCTTCAGCTTCTTACCAGGTCTGCCCTCGTCACCCACCATCAACTCTCTAAAAGAAAATGAGATAAAACATGCTTTCAACTGCATCTACCTACACCATGAGAGAGGAATTATCTGCCAGTCTGTAAATCTCTGCATACCTGTGATTCCAGTACGTCTGTTTGTAGGTGTCAAACTCCGGGACATCCATGTCTTCGCTCTCCCAGGTTGACTGGTCATAGGGCAGATCTCTCCATTTGATCAAGTAATGTACGTTGTTCTTTTTATCAACACTGACATGAGAAAAAAAAAACATATGGGAAATAGTTATGATAAAGCACTATTGCTGCGTTTGCTCTCCAGTTGTGTACGGCTGTAGTATAGATAGTGATAAAATATGTTTTTAACACAAAGTTTTGTCTTCATTAAAGTAATTGTCTTTGTCCACATGATATTCTTCCTAATCTTTCTTAGGTAGTTAAATTATATTGTAGTCAACTGCTTTTTGCTGTGCCACTCCTCTAAACTATTTCACTTTGTCATTTTTAGGAATAAGACATCAAATCTTTAAGCCAGTAGTAGAAATCCACCCCACAGAACAATCATCTGTTAAAACAGCAATTTTAAGAGACTACAATACTAATACAGTCTGATGATTCCACAGCTTCAGCGCAATGAAATTTACTGCGTGCTTCTTTTTATAGGTGCGTATTTCATATGAGATTACGTCCTACCTGTGGTTGAGGACGCGGTGAATCATGAGCCACTCCATCTTAACTCCATAGCGGTAAAACTCCTCCTCCATGTGGACAAAGAGAGGATCCTTGTTCTTCCTCTTGGTGCTTTTGTTCTCATCACCCTCACCTCCAAAATCCACAGGTGGCGGTTCATCCATGTCAGTCTTCCTCTGGTAATTACGGAACATCACTTGGCAGTTCAGCTCCAACTAGGGACGAGCGACAGGGAGGTAGAAAAACAGTGTTCTGAATATGCAGGACTGTTGGGTTTGTGTGTATTGTGCATATATGAGGTAAGTGCACAGAAAAATCCACTCTCAGGTACAGGTGGATATGTAGTTTCAGAGTGTGTGGTACCTGCAGCTCCAGCACCCAGGAGCAGTGCCAGTAGGACATATTGCACCATTTGACAAAGAACTCCCTCTCCCTGCGACCCGCCAGCGGCGGGGGACCGGGAACATCAGCAGGGAGGTCATCAGGTCGAGGGACAGGAGTGGGGGCTGGTGGCTCCCCCCATCGCCATGTTAAAACCTTCTGGACTTTACCCTTCATCGGTGGACACTGTTAGGATGAAATAATTTAGGATGGGCTGGTGATCAATGAGCAGAAGCATTTTGCCAGTGATAAGAAAATCTGTTTTTAAAAATTATAATAATAATAATACTAATGGTGATTCTTAGGACATGAGAAATCAGCAGAAAAAAAACTGCAAGACTGCCATGGTTTATCTAAAATACTGTAGGCGTGCACAGATGGAATCTGCATCCACATGCACGCCGATATGAGCATGCGCAGACTCTTATACACCAGCGCACAGCGCTCACCTTGCAGCGGGGGCAGATCCATTCTCCATTGGGGATTTCGGGGAGGGGGGGGTTGAGGCAGTGGATATGGTAGGAGGAGGGGCAGGTGTCACAGCAAAGCAGCTCCCCTCCATCCTTGCACACCCGGCAGAACTCAATGTGGTGGTCATCTTCTTCCTCCACCCCTTCATCCCTCCTGTCTTCCTCATCCTCCCCTTCGGCCTCAGAGAGCTCATCCCTGGCCTCCCACTGGATCCCCTCCTTCTCCTGGTGCCAGAATAACAGACAGAGGGAGGTGTGGGGGGGGGGGGGTGGCAGACAGGCCGGGGAGGTGTGCGGAACAGAGTGAAAGGAAAAAGGGGAGGGGTGATTTTCAAGAGCACCAGAGTGCGGTGTGTGTGTGT
>JAVQJF010117253.1:0-12447 GCA_036023855.1 Gadopsis marmoratus
TTTTATTTTTCTTAACTGCATTTCTGTTTTATGGCATTCTATTGTGTTAAGCACTTTGTGTATTTAATACCTTTGTTGTAAAGCACTTTGAACTGCATTTATTGTATGAAAGGTGCTATATAAATAAAGTTTATTATTATTATTATTATTAGTGGCTATGACGTCAACATATAGCTTCACCAGTTTCATTGCATACGGCTCAAGACAAAGACATAGCTCAGTTAAACTGGTTCAATCGGACAATTAAAGTAAATTTACAGTAATTCTTTGCCGTCACTTCTAAGTACTGTGAGTAGCTTGTTAACAAACATGCTGCCATGCCCAGTGCCTTCTTTAAAGCTCACAGCTGATGAAGGCCAAACTATAAAAACATGCCCCAGTTTGTAAAAGATGGCTTTACTTCAACTTCACACCCATTAACCTGTTTTGAGAAGATGGCTCATGCAAGGCACCTTGTTTATACCAACAAGTCTTTGTAACTTCTTTAAATATGCGTGTATGTGTTTTCCTGTCAACAGCTGATGAAAAACTATGATGTCTACATCTCCACAATTCGAAGTGCGGAGCTAGGTGGGCAGGTTTGGGTGAAGAAAACATGTAAATGCAAGAAAGGGTCTCTGAGCAAAAATTGCTATTCTATGTTGCAAAGAATCACTTTTGCAACCGTTATCTGTCATGTATAGGGTTGTTTACAGCGATTTCTCTTGTGCCTCTCGTCTTCTTTTTAATATAACACATTTTGGTCCTGAATAGAAGTAATTTTCCTATCTATATCAGAAATATTGTGACATCACTGATTGATGTACGCCCAGACACCAACCTGATCAACCCCTAAAGAGCATTGATGCAGCTGTTCCAATTTACCTTATAAACGTGACGCTGCAATCTATCTGTTTGGTTGAAAATTGTCAAAAGTTTTGTTTGATGTAACCAAAAGATCAGAGATACTCACAAACATCAGTAAAGCCCTGGACCCATGTGCACACGCACACACACATACAAACAGTGTGTGTGCGTGTGCACATGGGTCCACATACAGTGCGAACATCATCCCTATATAGGCATTAAACTGCAGTGTCAGCAGAGAAGATGCAGAGAGAGGCACATGTAGCTTTGACTAAGAGCTACAGATAGACAGGCAGGCCAGGCAGTGCAGTGTGTGCCCTTGAGGTGCTGTGAGCAGGCAGGGTGGTGTGCTTGAGTTGTCTGAAACCACCTCCCTTCATCTTTTGGAGTTAGGCTGAGTTTGGCTGTTGATGGCCCAGGGACCCCCTGCCAACCCTCCGAACTGTTCTGTACTGTCAGACAAACATCACAGAAATACGTTGAAGGAGACAGCTTGGCCAAAACAATAAATTTGTACATTCTGAATTCCTAAACTAAGGGAAGTTGCTGACTTATAGCAACTTGCAAGGGACGCATTCACCTTCAAGAGATTTCAAGTGTCTGACGAGATAAATCAGCAAATACATGTAGAGTAAACCTTTAGGAAACAACTCCGTTGAAGTCATGGGATACTAAAATGACATGTTGCGCTGCCTTTGTTGTCTGATGCAGACAATGACACCACACATTAAAGATTTAACTGAGCCAGTCAGGCATCCTTACTGTCTCAAATGACCCCAGCTGTTCTGTACAGCCTATACATTCATATTGGGCCCCAGAATACCTCCCATGCTTGTCAACAAGCTCTATAGTTTCGGGGGAAATGTAATACCATAATGTCTTTCTGGAGGAAGGGAGTGTCAGGTATAGCAAGAGTAATGGAGGAAGGGCTGGAGGTGCAGGTAACCCAGGTTAGGCAGGGTGTAAAGGGGATCCGATAAGGCGTTCCCCAGACCCTACAGTCTCCCAGTCTCCTCTATGAGAGAATAATAAGCAGCTGTAACCCTGAGACACTCCCAGACCTGTGTCCTCAGCTACAAAAACCTTCACTGGGCGTCTTATCAGGTTCTAAGGATATCACGTAAGACAATACATGTGAGAAGTGCAGAGGGAACAATGGGAGAAAAGTGCAGCGTGATATGAGGTGGACTAATGTCAGCAGCTATTGTTGAGGCCTTTGTCGGCGTCAAGTACACCGGGAACTCACAGCTCACTGAACTCTTTTTATTCATGGATCCTGCTTTGGGATGTGATGAAACTCTGTAACAAGTGCTGTCCGTCATGGTTTAGCAATTGCAAACTGTACACACAGAAGTTATGCGTTTGTCGTGGATAAACTGTAACGAACAGGTTGCTGTAAGATCCCCCCGTGGCTAGCAATTATGATTTATTCTCACACTTAAAACTACAGTTTCTAAGAGGAACTTTTCTGTCAAAAGTGTTTTGTTACATGGAATGTGGTGAAAATGTACTAAAGGTTTATCTAAAAATATGTAAGAGAACGTAAATGATCAACTGAGATTCCTGGAGTGTCTTTGAATTTAACTTTTAATCATTTCTATATTTCTCTTTTTTTTTAGGTAAATCCTCCTGAAAAACTAGAGAGGAGCCTTAATGCCATGGAGACAGGAGCTTTAAGATGTCCACTCATAACTCTCACAAGCTACAGGGGCTTCATGTCTACGACACTTGGACCGGCGCTGTAGCTCCTCTTTATTTCTGCATTTCTGTCATCTGATTTTATAAGATTGTTGACCAAACTCACAGATACTGTGACCCTGCACTAACATACCGGTTTTTAATATGGGAGAATACTTAATAAGAAAGTAGGATGAACAATTTTCCACGTTGAATTGAAACTTGTCTTTATTTCATGTAATCGATTGAGTCTTAAAGGTATCTTTTTTGACAGCTAAATAAAGCCTTTTTTTCTCTCCTTTAAGTGATGTTTTTGTGTGAGTTATTTCCTCCTTTCTGTGTAGTGCTTTGGCACTTCAGGTAAAGAACAATGTGCTTGACATAATTGGGTCCTATTTGGTTATGAAAAGAGCATGCGTGCTGATAAAAGCTGGCAGGGTGATCAAAGGATCATGCATCCTGATCAAAATCGCACACCTGACACAGTTGTAGTTTATCCAGACAGAAACTGATTTCAGACAGTGCCAAGAAGACTCCCTGTTTAAAATGAGCTCCAATCCAAATTGTATGCCGTTTTGTTTTTTTGGTGTACCTCTGCATGTCTGTCAAATCTAATGTGCCTCTATGTGCAAAATCTGAAACAACAATTAAAAACTAGAATTCCAGTCTATGTAATTCTATGCTTCCTTTCTACAACTTCTTTTGCTGCCCTTTCTTCTCCATGCAGCATGTCAGGCATTTTTGAAAAAGAAATAGAACAATCTGACTTTTGTCTCACTGTCAGAGTTTCTATTCACATTACAACAAGAGTTCTCAAAAGTAGGATCTATAACATCTTTGAGAATTGTTTCTTATGGGAAAGAAGCCTAATTTCGCTCACTTTTCTATCTTCCATTGCTCTCTATTCATCTTCATATGCCTCTCCATTTTCCCTTCTCCTTCCTAATCATATTAATTCCCTCTGTCCCTTCCTACTTAACATTCATTCTCACAATTCTGCTCACGCTGACCCCATCCTCAGTTCCTTTACCGGCATCACTCTTCCCTTCTTTCTTACCACCTTTCAGCCCTGTCTGCCCTCCCTCATCTTCCCCCACCCTTACCCATTCTCTTGCTACCTTGCTCTCTCTCTCTCTCTCTCTCTCTCTCTCTCTCCCTTGTCGGTCTCTCCCTCTCAGATGTCAGATCACAGTCTACTCTTCCGCTTGCCCTGTCATCACATTTTTCACACAACCCCATCCCTTAATTGGGCCTGTATCATCATATCATATCATGTAGAATATCTGATCACAGCAAGAGATGAAAGATGGCCTCCACCTATCTCCTCACAGACAGACAGACAGACACACACGGTAGACTTACACAAATACAGACAGCCACGCTCACACAAACACACACGTCAGTGGTCGTATGGGACAGGAATCCAAGCTGATGGCTGTGTCTGTGTACATTTTTACACCTCATGTTTGCACCAAGTTGTCGATGTGATTGTTAGAGTGTGACAGGTGAGATGGTGTGTATTCCAAGAGTGTCCAATGATGTTTGTATCAACTGCTAGTGGCTTTTGTGATGAGACAAAGGATGCCCTGGAGCCAGCAGTGTCACATCTACAGGTAACTAGCAAAATAAAGGAAACATCAACAAAATGTGTCTCAGGAGTGCTAAAATAGCTGCAACATGTCATGGCATCAACTTGATGGATGCGACACAAAATTGCATGCAAGATATCCAGTCATTCCTGCTGCTGTCAAAAAAAATGCTTATCTTCACAAATACATCGTGGCAATTAGCCATATAATGAAATATACTGCCGTGGGTTTCTGTTTCATATTGTCTTCATATTCTCCAATGGCTGCTTCCATCCAGATAGATAAACGTGGCAATGACACAGATAAGGCCGAGGCAGAATCAAACTGAAGCCCTATTGGCAAGCATTCTGTGTGAGCAGTTCCTTCAGGTCTTTCATGACTGTCACACGGCCGCATAATCTTAAATGTTTTTCCTTAAATCTCATATTCCAAACAAATCTCATTTCTGGCTAGTAAGTTGTATTAGCATTCTGTCATTTCCATCTTATTAAATCTCCATGTGACCATGTGATTTTGGACAGTCATGAAATGTCTATGAATGGGCAAATGTTTGCACTACACACGTGAATACTGAAATAATTGTCAGAGCTCATGCAGAAGTGGTTCACAGTGTGTAGATGTGGCTGAGTCACACGCATAACTATTTTACTTGGGCGGCCAGCCACAGGCTGTGAACCACTGTGTAATGTGGATTCTGAGATAACTCTACGTGGTTTATCCCATTGTTGGTGTTCACAGGATCCTGTTTTACCAGGATACCAGGTTTTATGGAGAAACACTTGTCTGTTTAATTACAGGTGTGCATGCAGTACATAATACTGCATCACTATGTGGGTACGCAAAGGTGGTTTAATTTAGTAAGGATTTCATTTTATACTTTGAACAGAATGGTCTGTATCATATTTCTATCTAAATGCAATCTACACCATAAGAAAGCTGCATGGAGCTTAAGTGCTTAAATGCTTCTTTTGCTGTATACCCACGGGAATAATTATATAAAATCGCAGTGCACCATTGCACAGCCATTGTTTTCATTATGCCTCATATTTTCACTTATATGCATATCACATCATCAGCTGAGAGATATTCAATTTCAGTACATACTGTATCCTGTGCACTACCATGTGCAACACAATGTTGGCTAACAAACAGTTTGAATTAGGACATTATATAGTGTTTTCTGTGGGTTTTGTTACTTTAAACAAATATCAAGACATTACAAGATATTAGTAGAGAAAAAAACATTTTCAGAGTTTAGGCCAAGCTTGTATTGTGATTAATTACTATACATATTGTAATTCAACTACATTGGGTTTTCTAAGTCGCTATAGAAATAGTTAAGATCATGGTTTTTATCATTCTTAATCAGAGGCCAAAATAAGTTGCAAGGCTGTTTCTGTTTCCTCCTGACATGACAAGGATACCAATATGTTTTAATGAGCCTGGGTTTCAGCATGGTAATGCATTTCTCGTTTAGATCCAGGGATGGAAAACATGCAAAGGCATTCATAGGGTGTTTTATATACGTTATACATGCATGATTACGTGCCTTGATAAATACTTCATCAATAACCTGGATTTATCCAGGAAAGAAAATGATCACCGCAGATCATATTGTATTGCACTGGCTGGTGGATGAATGTGTAGTGAAATCCAATAGAGACAGATTCAAACATGTGAAGACATGGATCACAGTTTAAACAGGCCTTCCTGGAATCATAATGCAGCTGTCTATATCTCTCAGGACAATTGAATTGAGCCAGGAGCATTTGGGAACCACAAAGATTTCAGATAGCACTTACTTAAGATTGATCTGCTGAAGGCAGTAAAGAATAAATGCAAGAATTCTACTATTGAAGCAGAGCTCTGAAAAAAAAATCTCTTTTTTATATTAAGGTGTTTTTTGGCCCGGAAACATGACCTTGGTGGCTGCTGGCGAGAAAAAGTAAAGAATAAAACTTCTAAACTCCATTATGTGATGGAACTTTCTTGCTCCTTTCTTTGTCTCCCTCCTCTTTTTTTCCACTAGACGGCACAGTATTTCACTTTTATCTGCAGATAGCAGGACTTTGTGTTATCTTATTTTGTTTGGGAGAAGATTCACAAGTGCTATCCGCCCCATGATCCCAACAGACGACAAGATACGGAACTCCAAGTCTGGAAACTTCACAGTGAGAAAAATGAGGTCTTACTGAAACTACCTTTGGTGTGTGTTTAACTCTGGTTATTCCCTTGGAAGATCTGGAAACCAAAGAGGCTGCCGGCTGCATAGTGTTGCGGCACTATAAAATGCAATACAGGGATATGTGTGGATTTTAAAAAGCACCTTGTTTAAGATCACAGCAGAGGTTTTCAAATGAAAATCTCAATTAATGGGTTTCACCGACTATTCAGTCCTTATCGGATACATCAACCGAAATGACTTCTTCTGTAGATCAGTGGACCCACACAGCCCTGTCAGATGTACTTAAGCACCCCTTCATCGACACCACCCATTGTCTTCCAAGGGTGTTCTTTTGAATTGACGTTAAACTGAATGTTGTTTAACACTACTGACTATATAAAAGTGAATATTGTTATAAAATTTTTTCATACAACTGAACAGTCAATGTAATGTAACTATGCATTTCACCACGTGAAGTGGCTGAAACTCTTTATCGGGATTTATTTTTTCTGAAGTTTTTGGAGACGTGTTGGTGATCTGACGTCCTCTGCTGTTACCCTGTCATGGAATCACAGCATCTCACTATCACTCGCTGCCGGGACATGCTGAGGCTGCCTTGTTGAAGCTGGACAAGGAAGACATTGCCTAACATGTTGTGCGAGTGTACGCTTGTTTGCGTGTGTGTATGTGAGTGTGTGAGAGTGCATGTGTGTCGTTCTCTTTGTGCTCAGTCGAGAGTGATTGATTCTGAAGTGTAGAATTTTGACAGAGTGTTCGGCTATCCCAGGAGGCACAAGACCACAGGGCCGAAACAGACGAGCAGCCTTCACTTTCTTTTTCTCTCCCTTTCTTCTTGCTCTCTCTCTCTGTTCTCCCACCTCCGTCCTCTTTCATTCCCCACATCCATTCCTCCTTTTCAATCTAACCCCTTTTCCTCCCTGCTATTTCTACCCACCTCTCTGATGGGTTTATTGATATGTAACATTGATATTTATTGCTGGCTAAAATGAGTCGCCGTCTTGCAGGTGGTGGGTAGGGATTCCTGATGTGGGTCAATAAGAGACAGACATGCCTGGTGATATGCTTTGAGGGAATTCACAGCTGCTGTGGCTTATACTGCTGAGATATAGCCAGTGTCATACGTTCATCCATAGGAAGAAAAAAACACACAGAGATGAGAAATGGAAGGGTCTCAGGGAACATTGCAGATTTTCAAAATTGTTTAAATATAATAGCTTATTCCCACTCTCTACAATCTGTTCACTCACCTACCACTTACTGTCCACAGCTATGTATATTTACAGTATATGGCTCCTAAGTGCTCCTTCTGTCCTCATATCAAATATTGGCGGCAGCCTGAAAACTATATCAAAGGTGGAAATATGGAATTCACTTTGCAGTGACACTTATGAAGCCATCATGACTACAAAGTACAAATTAATTACTTTCTGAAGCATAGTTTCCTTTATACTGATCTTCAAATTGACTGATTGACAAGACTTCCACAATGAAAAGAAAATAACTCTAGCACCAGCACCCAGGAGAGCCCTGTTAGATTCTGCTGCACCAACTCAATATAGCTGCGCAAACTTCAGATTTGAATCCTTGAATTGTACTGTGTAGTATCTTCAACCTGCTGGTTGTCACAAGGACTAAGGGTAACAAAACAGAGGCAGTGTTCCTCTCTGCGCCGCCATTAGTGATGTCGTGTCACCCACTCCTGGGGCTCCGGCTTTGTTTTCTCATCATGCCCTCGCTGCCTGCTGGTTGGTTTAAACAAGCAGTATTCGTCTTCAGCCTTTCAATTATACCATGCCCCGCAGCAGCACCCTGCACCCTCCACACACACCGAGATGGGAGTTAAGACAGTAGGAGAGAATGATTTGAATTTGGCATTTCATGGGTGTTTCTGAGTATTGGTATTGTCATTGGTTGGTTTTAATCATGACTAGATATTTTCTTTATTGGGTATTGTTTGGAGTGACGCACCCACACAGAACTGGAACAAATAGGTGTTAAGTCTTGAAGGATGACCTGAAGACAGCCGGGTACATTTTGACATGAATCCCAGGCTGTGAAAAAATGTAAATTGAGAGTTCTGAAGTTAAAATATTTTTTTCACAGTATTAGATTCATCACAAATGAACCTATGGTTTACTTGGTGTTTCAATTAAGTTTTATCACCCTTAAAAAATGTAAAAGTCACTCTCTCCCCTATTGCTAAAAACTTACTTCTTTCATTGCTGTCCTGTTGTCACGTCAGTCCATCTCTTCCCGTCTCCTTGCCTCTGAGTCCCACAGCAGCTTGACACGGGTCAAGTTCCCCTATTGAAAGGGTGAGATAGAGGCTGAAACCCTGCTACCACAAAAGCAGGCCGTCTAGACAAGGCCCCACAGTCGTGACCCCAGTTAGACCCTGTCCCTCCAGGGGCCTATAATACCTTTGTTTCCATGTTGATAAATTGTATTTCCTGTTGTACTCGCCGCACAACATAGGACATCCAAACTTTGAAACATCTACAGGCATGTACATAGTGACTGTCAGACTAGAAAAAAATGGAGGCTATTTTACGGACATGATGTGCGGTAACAGTAGTTTGACAATATTGTTATTTGTTAAAACAAATGAATCAAGACAATAAACCACACGGTAAGTGCTACTTATTTAGTGTAAAATAAGTTTGGATACATTTTCAACAATAAGTGCTGATATTAAATAATAAAGCAATCTCTGGTTAAAGTAATGCTTCAGTGTGTTTTGCTTTGGTTGACTGAGCAGATCTGTCTTGGTGTGGGTGATGTGAACATGTCTGGTGTTATGTTGACTTAGGGGTTCTTGGTTCCCATAGACGCATGTCTGGATTTTGGGTTTGGGGGGTGCAGTCTGGTGATTTAGGCATGAATTATCATCTAGTCACACAGCGTAAATTAACATACAGCCTTAGACAGAGTACACAATAGCTGGCCACTTCTATTCAGTGGCTCAGAAGGGAGCACGGTCTGCTGGCCTGAGGCTCCTCATAGAGTCTGTTTGAGCCCACGCCCTGCTCATGGCTAGGTGCTATGCTAATTACCTGTGTGCACACCGCCATCAATACGTCGTTGTTTTGCCAACACTGATTATCCGACCAGGAACAAAGGGCATAAAAAAAGACTGTTGTGAACAAAATTATTCTAAGTAACAGAAAAGGTGAGAAGATTTGCGGGGAAAGGGGAGATATTTTGGTAACAACCGTGCATAAATCAGCCACAACATGTCAGGATTCAAAAGCTGAGGAATCTGTAGTTAGTACCCCCCTCATGTAGGCTGGGACTCTCTCCGAACAATTTTAAGGCTGTGTAACAAAGCAGATAATGAATGAATGAAAACAAAGGAGCATAATGTTGCAGTTTATAGTCACAAAGCTGAAATGAAGGGGATAAACTGGCCTCACATATAGCATCTTTTCGGGTGTTTTTTTTCTTTAAAACCGTTTACATCTCTGTGTAGGTGTCAATCATGTGCACATAGTAACAGATTGTGGCAGCCATGTTTCATTCTTAATCAATAAGTTCCCAGTATTTCAAGCCCGCACATGGGAAACCCTGCTTCCTTTTCATCGTCCTCCATTTTCTGTCACCAACCCGGCTCGCAGCTTGGAGCTAACATGTACACAGGGATAATAGCAACACAGGGTGTTGCTAGCTTTCTTCCACTGTTCCTTGTCCTCCCTAATCCATCTTCTGCCTAACCACAGAAAGCCATGAAGTGTCTGAGTCATTCCCGATTACAGTATTTATAGACAGTGGAGTCAGGACCCAGGCCCTGTGTGCATGCATGTGTGACAGTGTGTGTGCATGTGTGGGCGTTTCCAGCTCACACTGCCTAAAACCAGGGCTCAGAGTCGGATGACTCACCTTAGCTACTGGACGCTGCCACCAGGAGAGCTGACGTCACCTGTCCTGAGAACAAGAGTTAGTGCTGGCAGTGACCTCACTCTGACCCAGGTTAGAGAGGAAAAGTGCGAGGGATTGTCCGTCATGTCGGGGCTTAAAGACGCTGCCTCATTTCCTCATTTTCTGAGCACAGGTCAAAGTAAATATGTGGCACTGCACCTTGTGAAAACAAAGGTGGTGAAGCCGCAGCCATGGACAGTACAGTAAAATTGTGCGCTGCGGACGTTATCTCTCTCTTTGTCTTCTCTCTCACCCACAGACACACACTGTCATTCACTAACCCTGGTTTATTTCTGCATGTGTGTGTCCAGAATTACACACGCATGGGTGATCTTTCATGCTCAGGTTTGGAAGAAAGACAAAGGAGCAGGCGCACATGCAGACACGCACAAACACATATGCACATACACGCACAAACACAAACACAGGGCTGAGGCCTCCGTGGTGTTGATGTTTGAACATTTCAATTGAGAAGGCTATGAGACCTGCAGCTGCCTGTCTCGCCTGGTTGAATAGGGGGGCCTTTTTTGGGCGGAAAGGCGAGAAGGCGGTGAATGCCTTCCCTATGAGAGATGAGGCATATTGAAAACTATATTAAATTACCCTGATTAACAATTTAGCCACGATCAGGCTAGCCATGGGGGTGCTCTATGGGGAGGCCCAGTTACTATTCATTCCCACAGCTCCCGGGTCGAAAGGTGCCCCAAGTTCACAGGCTCAGGCCCTTTGTTATGCTAACACACTATCCCAAATCAGTTGCCTGCTCCATGGCCAGACACAAGCACTTCCCTGAGAACTTTCAGGGAGTCGTCATTCCACTTCATCTTAACCCCCTCCCCCACCCCTCTCCCTATTTCCAAAATTCATGCACAAGTCAAATTTTTTGTGGAAAATGGGTGGGAGATGTGGGGTGTTGGGACTGTGTCCTCTAGACGGATGTTAAAGATGTCTTTTTATCTGTAATAATAATATAATAATAAATATTTGATCTTTATGTCTTATAATGCAAAAATACTCTAGGGACAAAATTTGCATTTCTTTATTTTGTCATAATGTCAAGAGTTTTTAGATTACAAAAGAATGGGGTAAATATGTATTTCTATATCTGTGCAAGTGCATGTTTAAACTGAGAAACAATAAAGCACTAGGTACTCCCATTTTACAAAAAAAAAAAGACAGAAAATATGTTTCAGTCTTTCTGCCTCAAGGGAGAGATGATCAATACACATTAACAGGCGAGTTGATAAGACATGTAGTAGAGGTCAAGAGTCAGATGCTGGTCAAACACCCTTGACCCAAGGTCAAAGTATTTAGCGTGAACATGCCGGTGCACAATCACATATGTGTCAAATCTTTACTTAGTAATTATAACAGTGCATTTATTTGGATTTAAGCATGTTCACAAACAGATGTACGAAGTGAGACTTTAATTGGATTTTTTTACACATTTTATTATATGACAAAAATCAATCATATCACAATATTCTTATAAAATTTCTTAACAAAAACATTTTCACGCTCCACTATTTAAAAATTAATTTTAATGTCTTTAAACATTCTAATTCATAATGAACTCTCTCACACACACTCTTTGTCACTGACATTAACATTGACATTACGTACATCAACAACAGCAGCACTGTATGTGCACTATACCACATGAATTGAATAAAATATCTCAGAAAACATGCAATATAATTATATACTGCTGTTTGAAAAACACTGATTGTGTACAGCCACGGTCCTGAGTTGTAGGCGTGTATACCTGACCTCGTCTCTCACTCACGCTGAGCCAAAACCTCAACCAGGAGCGAAAGAAAAAGAGAATCCTCATCAATGCAAATTAGAGCCCAGAACGTGGAGAGCCTTGCTTGAGTCACCAGTTCTCCAAAAAGCCAAAATCACAGGCTTTGCCTTCCAAATCTTGTTCGTGTTACATGACTACAAATGCTCCATATTAACACAGGATAGTCAGTCATATCCATGGATTAGTCTGCAGTCACTTAAAAAACCGTCTCCACACTCAGGCTGCCACAAGAGAAAATAAGGATGCTTCTAATTCTGCCAGCATAATTGCCTGATTATAATGAGCTTCTCTCTCTCTCTCTCTCCCTCTAGCTCTGCCTTTATTTCTCAGTGTGTCTGTTGCTGTATGCTCATACACAGACACATTCACACATTGTAGCCTAATTCTGATACAAATCAGTCTTCAATTGAAGGGGGGGGGGGGGGTCG
>JAVQJF010117267.1:0-20367 GCA_036023855.1 Gadopsis marmoratus
TGGGCAGGAGGAGGGGGGGGGGGGGGGGTTGTAAGGGACCCAGGTGGTTTCCTCAAAAGTCTGTTTTGTGACCTCAATTTATCTTGGTTCCCAATGAGTTTGGTCTGTCCATGTGGAACTAAGTACAGTATGTGTCCCTGAGTGAAAGAGGGTTGGCACCACACAAACTCAGAGAGACCGTAATGTGTTATCTTTAACAAGAAATAAAAAATAAAAATCTGCAGAAAGAAAAAAACCTTCATATTTTTCTACAATACTAATTTATTCCCTAAGAAAGAATCAATCTTTCTAATGCTTTAGGCAAAGACGTCAAAGCAGCTGACTGCAGTCAGAGGTGGATTGTTAGCATTCAGATCACGCATTCTTAGATGGCAGGATTTTAGAAAACTGAGGTGTTGAATGTTACCTATTCATTGACAAGGGATGTGGGAAATGACAAACAAGAAACGTTGAAAGATGTATGCAGTTCATACAGTCAAGGCAGTGCGGAACCTGCAACATACTGTAGGTAAATCAGTGACAAGAAAGGGAAACTCTCTATTCAAAGTCACAGCGAGGTTATTCAACAGGATTGACCACAATGACCAAAACAAAGCAGATGCTGGAGTTTAAGCAGCATTAAAAGCATAGTTACAAATCAAGAAATGTTGTCAAATACAAGTAGAATTGTATTTGTTCATGGCACGTACAATAAAACTGAACAATTAAAAACAATGGGTTTCTCAATTTGCATTTTTTTAAATTTACATTTGTAATGTTTTCTGCACAGATTTTGCATCCCAATTTAGATAGAATTAGTGTTAATATTGAATAATGCAGTGAAACAAAGTCCGTACTGTGAAAGAAACAGAATGAAACATGCAGCAGATCTCCTGTTTGGTAGGCGTGGGCTTTAAAATACCTGACATTGTGACCCTGATGTTTTTGAACAAAGGATTTAAAATGCAAAACAGTATATCTAAGTTAAGCTGATGCATACGAGAGCTTACATGCTTCTGGATTTATTGGTAATTCAAGCGTGTCTCTATTCTTCATTTAACTCATTGCATTTTGATTTAGAGATAAAAAATAACGTGTTTCTTTTTAAGTGTAGATTGGCAATTTTGAAACCACGGTCTATAATCTATTAGCAAATGTATTAACAACAAATAAGTAGTGTTCATACAGAAGGGCTAACATTTTTACAATAGCATACAAAACATTAAGACAAAATCTGAAGAAAGTTAATAATAGTTAATAAAATATCAATAGATTTTTAAGTAATAATTATAAGGTTTATTTTTCCTGATGAATAGAAATATAATTATAAAATTGTATGATTGTTAGAATTTTAAGATGTTATATTATAAAAGAGCCAAAAAAAAAAGAGATTATATGTTTTATTCTTTTGATTTATTCTTGGGTCTTTTGACATATTTATTACAAGGTTAGATTGTAAAGTAAGAACGAAAAAAAGGGTAAAGTGCAATGAGAGCCTTATTTTTCTGTACCCAGTTGCTCTTTCTTTACTTGCAAGTTGCAAGTCACTGGTTTGCTTTTGGGGGAGGTTCCAGGAAGTCATTATGAACAGAATTCCATTAAAAGAAAAATGTATAAAATGTCAAATATCTTTTACTTTCTCTGGGAGACTGTGGACAATGACTCATTAGTGCTCCCAGTAAGATACAGCAAGGTGAGGCTTGACACTGCTCTAATCTAGTATAGTTTAATTGTAGGCTAGACATATATTAGAATAGTGTCTAATCTGTTTCCTTTTGGGGGATGTGTAATAGAGAGGGTAATTATCAAGTTGCGAACAGTATGAATGTATTATAACGATGGCTACTCTGTACTGTTGTATTTATGAAGGACTTCTTCCCACGATATGAAGTTGAATAAAGCAGCTGATCATTCAGAGGTTTTTTTTTTTTTTTTACCTTGTCCTTCCAGCACCAGTGGGTTAACTGCCGTTTTTCTGCCTGTGTTGACACACTTCTGCAGTATGGCACAAGGAATGGAAGCTATCTGAGCCTGCAAAACATGGGCTGACCTGAGCGTTTCTCCTGAGTGCCATTTTGCATTTTCATTAAACCTGACATGATATGAACACAGTATTTGAAGCAGGTTTGCAGACTTCTTATCTGGAACAGACCATAAGGTACTGACCCAGAAGATCATTTTGTAGCTCGGGAACAATTTAGCAGATTAGGAAAGTGGTCAGAGCAGGGTATCAAATGTATGCTGTTACATTAGTTTCTCTGGATGCAGCCTTAAGAAAGGTTGTATAAACACTTTATGGATCACCTAAAAAGGATACATTAACTTAAATGGCATTTTTTAAATCAAAACAGACATGTGTAGCATATTGTTACTATGTTTTCCTAACGCAATCAATATTGATTTAATTCCATCATCTGGTCCAAGGCATTCTACCAAGTACATGCATGCACCAATGCGAGCAATAGTGTAGGGAGTGAAACACTGGAGCAAGAGTTTTCTGCTCTGTGCCAACAAAGAGGCTTTTGCACTCTTCACAGCTGTGAATCACAGGCTAGCCTATCCTTGCACCTAGCACTCACACAGAGACAAAGCCAGCATGACTTTAACTGTCTTATAGGTCAAAAAAGGTCATGGTTTCTGCCAGACAGGGGCCACTGTTGTGCCAAGACTGCAGCAATCACGAGAAGCCAGGTGTCCATAGCAGCTTGCTATAGTTGCTAAGAATGCGAGCAACAACAAAAACTTGTGTACAACACAACACCTGGTGCCACTGTCCCACTGTGTCTCCTGTCTGGTCTGACAGTAAAGATGATGAGAGGTAACCTTGGCAACCAGTTTAGAAAGCAAAAGTTAGAAAAGTGCCAGCTCAAGCCACCACTTCATGAATCAGATTATATAATAAGCCATCACGCATTAAGAGTTGAATTTAAGTGTTACAAAGGACAGAGTAAACAGTGCTTAGCCAAGTGGATGTGAAAACAATCCTTAAACTGCCATAATCAACAAAAATCACACAAGATGGAATAATTGAAATCTTATGCAAAGCACATTAACAGGCAGTAAAAGTAAAGCATCCCCAGCTATGTTTTTTGCAAATGTAATACGAATTTAATGTGTAAAATACATTTCACAATCTTAATAATCCAAATAGATGAGCGCGATATGATTAGTTAACATAATGAGAATACTTATGAACACATGTATTCTAAACCCAAGGCAAACAGAATCAGGATGTGAAATTTAAAACTAACACTTACCTCGACAGTGAACTCCTTCATCGTAGCCATCTTCACAGTCTCTTGCTCCATTGCAGAGTTTGTTGAAATGGATACATTTTTTTGTCCCGATACACTGTATGTGATTGAGGGGACATCTGATCACCACCTCTTGTGCACCTAAAGCAGGGAAACAACAAAGAATCAGAAATTCTGTATCTTTCTCTTTTATTTCAGCCTAAATAATTAATGTACTGCATCAGTTTACTGCAACACCAAATGAGCTTCAACGGTGTTTTTTTTTTTTTTGTAACACATGTAATAGCACTTACAGTGTGGGACATAAGCCCATATGTGAAATATACATTAGCATATTTCATTGTCATTATCATTAGTATATTTTGCAGGTAAACTAATTTTTCCAGTATTTTGAGTGCCTTCTCAAAGTGCTGATACTTCAAAACCTCTTTTATAGGAGACGGAAGAACCTATGCATATGCAAATGTATTTATACACAGCATTGTTCCTTACACACAACAGATGTTCGCCACACTGCCTTGCAGCCGCACTGGTGAAGTCCTATAACAAACTGCCCGACGCTCCCTGCCAGCCAGGCAAACAGCGGAGAGCAGCTGTTTAAGGATTCATGAGGCACATAGGTGACCCTCATTCATGTGGTAGCCACAAGAGCACATAAAACACAGCTGACCAGTGCACCAGCACAGTAAAAGTGTCACATCTCCACCTTAACTACATTGATATCAATTACCAATGTGCCGTTGCAGCCACTTAATGGGGAGATTTATCACCCACATGAAGGGACCTGTAACAATCCCCAGAGTTCCCCCACTTCTAAGAACTCGCATCCAAGCACACGTGGACCATATCGACAAGGTGGTTACTTATTCACGGTATCCATTTCTACTTTGTACGTAAAGAGATGCTGCAATTAAAGTGGCTGTTACAAAGAGGGCTGCCATCCTGATTGATCCTGCTGATTTACAGAAGGAATATGTGGACAAGTAGGTGTGCATCTGTATTGACACAATAATGACTCACGTTAGATTCTCCTCCCAAGCATTTTTATTGCTTTAAAAAAGTGTAGCAGGAGATCATCTTCTTTAATGAAAATGTCTTGGCACGCTCTTTAAGCCCCAGTGATTCACACAGTTTTTATGCCATATTTAGGTAAGTCAAGTATAAGTGACCTTGTCTCTGAGAGTTCATATTTCGTACATGAGCATACTGGCAGCCTCATCTGCTGGGCTCCGAAAATGTGTCACTCTTCATTTCTCTTCCAGCTCCATTTCGGGATGGACTTGTTGATGTGTGTGCTCTTTTCAGGCTTCAAGAAAAAAAATTTCAATTTGTAAATCCATCAAAAGTATATATACACAGTATGTACTAAAGATACATATAGGCTGAGGATTCCATCTTCAAAATATCAATAATGGTGATGTGTGTATGCTGTATTTGCATGCTTGACTTTTATGTCCGCAATCGCGTTATGAAAATGAAAAGGCTGAAAAGAAATTCATTTTGAAACTGCTAACATTTCATAGATCTCACACATTTGGGATCAGACTATAATAAGTGCTAGCACCTAGTGTTTAACTATTATATTTCGAAATACCCAGGCCATTTTCACTCGCTACAGAATAAAAGGACACACTGTCACAGAACACTCAACCCAGTGCCACACCATAGCTCATGTCCATTTGGCAAATGTGCTATTTAACACACAGCTGTAAGGGTCTCTGACAAAGTAACAGCGTTGTCAGCCTCTCCCCTTGCTTTCTCGCCACATGGGTTCTAATCTAATGTGATAAGGGGAGGGAGGGGGCATGAATATTCAGTGGCTCTGATCTGTCATGCAGGGGTACACAGATGGTCTCTCAACGGCTGAGGTGCTCAGAATTCCTCTGTCAATTCCCAAACTACTGCTATGTTGGATGAGTGCTCAAAGTCATATATACAGGAAAGTACACTACGCCATGTAACACATCCTCTGACAGCTATGCTGAGCATCTCTCTGCTTAGCTTCCCATTCCAAGGTGCTGAATGAAGCCTAAAACCCTCATGCATACTGTATGTGCCTGATCAGTTCACATAACATCCTGTTAAGCAATCCGCAGAGCACTCAGTTTGACCAAAGCTGAGTCTCTTGTACAAGGAATGCATTCAGTTTCCCCCCCCCCAAAATGTGATTATTTCTCCCTAGAGGCCTTATCTTCAGTAAGAAATACAGATGTTATTACCACAGAATGTGTTCCACTGCATATATCTACAATGTTTAAAGAAATGCGATGACAACCTTGAAAAAAAAATCTTCCAAAAACTATTTCTATGATATGTTCATGTATATTTAGTTAACACCACTAAGTATTTACTGTAACTGTAAATCGACATATGCAAAGCGGTGACTCGTCGAACCATAGAGGCATTCAACAATCCTTAAATCGTTTAAGGTCTCCGACAAAAACGTTGTATCAGCCACAGGCCAGTTTTGTTTACCCACACTGTCCTTAGAGGAGGTGTAATCGGCTGGAGTAAGGGAACACCTGTTTAGGTGGACCACGGGCGTGCAGAAATTGTAGAAAGCTGTCTTTGTTCAAATTTAGAGGAAGCACAAATGCACACAAAGTTCATGGTAACACATGATCAAAGGCAAACAAATGCAGGTTTGCCCCTGGAGGCTTCAAATGAGTTAAGGACACATTCACTTCATAGAAAATGTTTCAAACTTCCCAAACATTTTGCTTTAAAATCTGACGTTGAAAGACCAATAAAATAATTTTGCTCTGTGCCTGTGTCCCCTTTAACTCTCACATACACTGACATGGGAGTTAGAGCTGTGTTTGTTATTACATCAAAGATGATTTGTGTACTTGTAGAGCCACGGGTCGCCTGAAGGTGGCAGTTATGCAACGTAATGGATGCAAACCACCTGCCTTGGGACCGAAACAAGACCCAAACAAAAAAAACACTCCAGCCTTTAATCTCCAGCTTCTTCATTCCCTGTGACATGCTGGAGAAAGAGCTTCTTCCCGACTCTGCAGAGCAGCTGGCACCTGATGTTTAACGTATGTTTTCTGACTATCACCCACCATTATACTTTTCTTTATATTTTAAATAAGTGTGCTGCTCAGCTACGTTGGTTACTTAGTTAGGCTAGCTCCTCTTGCTTCTGGAAAGGTAAGCTAGCAAACAATGTTTCGTTAGCTCGCTATCCAATCGTCTCTCGCAACTAGTGAGAGACGACCCCTAAGATATATGGAAGGCGTAACTGATGTGTTTGTGAGAGAGAAAAAATGTATACAGGTTTGCTACTTTGTAAAGCATTTTTCCCCTGACTTGAAATGTACTGATACACATGTGTGACTATTTTCTACAACTACAAACTCCACTGTCACAGGTGCTCAGTTGTTTAGCCCCAAAAATACCTTCCTATGTAGTGGGTCCCTGTTGTATTAGGCAATTCTTGATGTTTAAATCTGCACAGTCTCAGTAACAGTTTGATAAATGAATAATGTCCACTGATGAAATGGGAAAGCACACTTAAATACCAGTTTAATCATAACACCTTGAGTGGAAGTCAGATGTTCCCCTGGTAAGCTAAAAAAATGATCGTGCGATATGCTTATTCAGGTAAAGCGAGAAACATTTAAGTTCAGCATCAACATTTATTAATGTCTATTTTACATTAACACAACTATAAATTAAAATAATACAGTCCCATCTAGTCTAAATACTGCACATATATTACTGGCAAAGCTGCAAGCAACCCCATATTTGTGTTGTAATCATACTGAATATGAGCTTGATGCCTAAAACACACAGACACAAAATTACTTTTGTGGTATAGCACAATGCTGAGTCACATTTCACCTATCAACACTTTTGCATTGTGGATTTAATGAGCAGTACAGGCTGTAGGGGCAGCTAGCAAGATTTTACATTTTAAGACATGTTAATTTAAAATAATACTGCTATGTACCTACTTTGAGGAGTGAATGAGGAGGAATCAGCTGGGCCAAACTAATACCTCTATTTAATGTAAAATGAGAGGCTTCTAGGGGCGAATTTCAGCAGCTATGTTCATTATGATAATCATGTTAATCTGAGCCACTGCCAATTTGTGTGGAATAATGAATTCCTAAAAGAAAAAAACAGAGAACCTATCAGCAGGGGAAGCTCCTTGAACTTCTATGCACATGGATTAATCATATCCCTTGGACCTAATGATTTTATTTTCTTCATTTATGGTTAAAGCTGAATTTTGAACTAGCATCCTGATGCCTGACCTGAGGCAACACCAACGCAGATTTCCCATAATAGCTTTATAACAGAAACTGAAGATTTTCTGTTAAACTGTTAAACAGGAATTACAATGACAGTTACTGTATGCATGCCATCTTTCAACCATAACTTCATTATTGTTACAACTACTACTACATAAATCACTAATCTAAAAATTAGTATGATGACAGTGCAAAGTCATCTTGTTGAATTTGAACCTAAGCCAAAATATCAGAGACAGCACTACCCCAACGCACTACCCCAACAGCTACAGGCCGGTGGTTTTAACGTTCCACCTGATGAAGACCTTGGAGAGGCTGGTCCTTGTCCATCTCCGGGCTCTGGTAAGCCCATCAATGGACCCGCTACAGTTCGCCTACCAACCTGGCAATGGTGTGGATGACACTGTCATCTACCTCCTAGAGAGATGCCTCTCTCACCTGGAGAAGGCTGGGAGCACAGTGAGAATCACGTTTTTCGATTTCTCCAGTGCTTTCAACACCGTACAGCCCACACTTCTGAGAGATAAGTTGGACGGTGGCAGGCCTCCAGCTCACTACATAGATTCTGGACTAACTTACAAACCGACCACAGTATGTGAGGATACGAGACATCCGACAGTGAATCCGACAGGGTTATCTGCAGCACAGGGGCTCCACGGGGAACTGTTCTGGCTCCCTTTCTCTTCACCCTCTACACTGCAGACTTCACGCAAAATTCAACCAACTGCCCCCTACAGAAGTTCTCAGACGACTCTACAGTCGTCGGTCTCAACGCAGAAGGAGACGACAGTACAGAGAACTGATCCAGGGCTTTGTGGGTTGGTGTCAGCGGAACCGCCTCCAGATCAATGCAGAGAAAACCAAAGAGCTGGTGGTGGATTTCCGCAGGTGCAAACACTCTCCCCCTGCACCAGTGAACATCCGGGGAATGGACATCGAGACGGTGCAATCTTACAAGTACCTGTGTGTTCACCTGAACAATAAACTGGACTGGACCGACAACTCTAATGCACTGTACAAAAAAGGACAGAGTAGACTCTATTTGACACTCAGGTCTTTTGAAGTGCAGGGGACACTGCTGAGGACCTTCTTTGACTCTGTGGTGTCATCAGCCATCTATTATGGTGTGGTCTTCTGAGGCAGCAGCATCTCGACTGCTGACAGGAAGAGACTGAACAAGCTGGTCAAGAAGGCCAGTTCTGTCCTGGGATGCCCCCTGAATCATGTGGAGGTGGTGACGGAGAGGAGAATGATGACTAAGCTATCAACTCTGATGGAGAACACATCCCACCCCATGCAGGACTTTCTAACAACACTGGGCAGCTCCTTCAGTAACTGGCTGCTTCACCCACGGTGTGTGAAGGAGAGACACTGCAGGTCCTTCCTTTCTGCTGCGGTCAGACTTTACAATCTTACAACCAGCACTGCACACCATAGCCCAAACACCCAGAACTGAGAACTCACACAATGTGCAATACTAATATTCATATGTGCAATAATGTACCTCACACAATGTCTGGCCTACCACATATGTGCAATAATGTAAATTCTGTAGTTTTTGTATATATACAAACACGTTTAGTTTCGATTATTATTTAATTTTTGCATGCTATTATTATTTACTACTTGTTTGCACCTTTGCTGCTGTAACACTGCATTTTTCCCACTGAGGGACTAATAAAGGTTTATCTTATCTTACTGTGCTTTAGTGCAGCTACTTTGCCTGTAGGCCAGTAGCGACTAACCTTTTGACATATTGTCTTATACGCCATAACAAATTGACCTGGATACATAGTAGAGAATATCGTTTTTCTGCCCTTTCACAACAGTGTGGAGAAAAATTTACAATTTTACACAATTAGATATTGTTGTCTGAATAAAAGCAGCGATTATTACAGTTTGTGTGGATATACTCCCCTCGGAAGAAGGATGGCCAGATGGGTTAAAAGCAGAGGATAAATTTCAACGTGGAACGCATTGTTCTCTGCACGTGTGTATATGATGTATCATGATTGACCATTAAACAACCTTGGGGTCCAATTATTATTATTAATATTATTATTATTATTATACAATATATTATGTGTGATGCACTTTACTTTTGTGAGACAAACATTGTTAAATACCTGCAGTAGTGTTAACTTTCACAAAATTAGTGGACAAGCAGTTCATAAAAACCAACCATGACAGAGATGATGCTGTCAGAAGTGGTGTAACGTTGGTAACAATAATCTCTGTGCTCATAGCTGTGTCAATGGTGTGGAAGAATAACTGTCAAGCATAAAAAGCATGAATGTTTCAGTTATTCTGCTTGTGTACCTCTTTGTGTGTGTATGTGTGTTTGTGTTTGTGTTTACACGAACTGAAGCATCAAGGACTCATGGAAACTAGTGAACTCTTCACCTTTGCATGTTGTCGGTCTGTGGTGAAGTCATTATTGTTGCCATGCTTAAAGCTAGAAGATGTTTGGGTTGTAAGATGTATGGGCTCATGCTGTGGCCTAACTTGAATAACTGATTGAAAGGGATGATATATTCATGACTGTCATGTAATAGTACTGTGGTGAGCCATTTTCCCAATATCTAAGCTTGATTTGAGTACATGTGCTGTTTGTACCCAGCTCTTGTCTTATCTAGAAGGCAAACCGTTCTTGGACATATTCTGGACGTGCTGCGGTGCACTGCTTATCTCGCTACTCGTCATGAACAACATGCGTCATCCAAAGTATGTGGCTGAGACTTCCAACAGTTCCAACACAGTAGCTGCTACAATGTGGACAAATACTATACAAGGGGATAAACAAGACTGGAGTTTAGTAACATCATAGCCATATTTCACCAGTTGTAACCTGCAGCTCTCCCCAGCATGTTCTGCTTCAAAGGAGCAGTGGTCTTAAGACGAAGGGCTCTTTAAAATAATTGCATTCCCGTGTGACCTTTCAAAAGCCAATGATGGCGTTTGAAATGATGTACTCAGCCCAAAGAGCTTATTTTGCTGTATTAGTCTGACCCCAGACATAGAGGTAATATTTTCCACAAGTCAGAACATCCAATGACTGAGATTCTTCACAAACTACTACTACTACTGTATGACCACATGATTAAATGTTGTGCTTTTCAATATACCTCCTTTCTCAGCATCAACAGGACAATCGGCAATCACTTAACTCCTAATCACGTGGAGCTGCCAATGGCACAGTATGAACTGAACAACTCCCCGGTGGGAAAATCTGTATGCCTTTGCATGTTTGTGGATATGCACGGCCAGCATTTGGTGATGCTCTGCCAGGCCTGTACTGCAGCCATCTTCAGTTCTTGCTTGTTTTCGGCAGCTTTACACCTTTAGTCTGGTCTTCAGTACACAAAACACATGGTGACTTGGACTGAAGCCGTCTGACTTAAAAATATTTCTCTATTGTACTTGTCCTATACACTGTTGGGTCACTGTTACCATAAATGTGAACATCCTTAATCACCATTAAAGGCTAAAGGTTAGTTAATTTCAAATCTTGCTAGCTGTGTTGGGCAAGTTAGTTGAAACATGTACACAACTGCCCATTACTAATTGCCCATTACTGGAAAGTTAACTACATTACTTGACTAATTACTGAACAGTTAGTTACAACACTTTACATTACTGTACTATTTGTTACACAGGTGCCTATTACATCTTCTGTATTTAACACACATGGAAATAAAAATGAACAGTGTGGGTTCAGCAGCAAGCCCACAGTTTTGAGGTTACTGACTCTAAACTGTTAGTTTAGCCCCTGTGACTGCACTCCTCACAGTGACCCTGAGGGGTTTACACACCCTCCAAATCTGAACAAACTCAGGGTATTCCTGAGTGTGGTCTACCAGAGCCTAGCTATAGCCAGATCAAAATGCACACCGTGTTAATAAAACCACTTCGGAGTTATTGGAAGATGCATTTCTCTTCTTTTAGCAGGAACCAACAGTCTTCCTCAGCTCAGGCTCCCAAGCTAACACGTCCCCGACCAGTCTCTCCACTGAAACAGACAAAATTCACCCTTCCATTCAACTTTTTGTAAGGCAGCAATAGTGACCCTCCAAAATGATGAAACAGAGAATTACTGGGATAAGTAAATGTGATTAGTGAATTTCACATCTGAATTCATTCCATTACAAAAAAAACCCATCACTGCACGTGTTACTCAGTGTTACTCAGTAACATTTGATTTTTGGGAAGACAGTATGCATTACTGTTGGAAATTCATTCCACATAATGCTCCCACGGAAAACACGTCTCACATGCCGAATCTAGTCAGCACGTCTAATCAGATTCTAACATCGTTATTAGGGCTCGAGCAGGTAGCCCCGCGAGGACCCTATTGAAACTGAAGGAATTATTATTACTTGTTTGAATCTTTTTATTTCTTAAACCCTAAACTGCTGGAAGCAAATGGTAAGGAAAATTATTTGGACATGAAATGCCAATGTGTTGCATCAATACGTTTTAAATTTAGCAAAGGTAAAGATGTGTAGTTCATGATTGCCTTTATGTATTCTGTGTCAATCCTCTTCAACATATTCTGACAAATCTTTTCACTAAACGCAGAATAATGCAATAGTGAAAATACCAATATGTTATTGTAGCATGTTACCATAACTTTGCATCACATTGAGTGTGTGCATTGAATTTAAAAGGCAGCATTTCTACAGATATGTAGTTATTCTTCTAATCCCAAAGAAATGACCTGTTAGTCTTTAAATCTGATCCTTTCTATGTTACATTAACATTTAATAATGAGCAGATTTGCTCCTGTATGGTTCATGGTTTTACTCAAAATCAACCACCTCACAAATGCAAATCAAAATATTTTGCTACATGTTATATGCACTGACTATATGAAAGAGAACAAAATCATAAAAGTAAAATGCACAGAGCCCCTCCAACCCCGTCATCTCTTGTTTTCCATAGATTATTATTTGCATTCAATCAAATCTATTAGAAAGAGAGGAACAATGTTGCTACTGTTCAATGGAATTAAGCAATGTGTTGCCATCCGTGACATCCAGGCTCTACTGTACAATAAAGAATCAATACATTAGTCCGCAGAGAGGATTAAGCAGCTTTGGGACAATGTAGCACAAAAAAAACCAGCAAAAAGGCAAATGTATCATTATTTGGAAAACAGCGACATAATTAGTCAATAGAGATACTTTTGTGACCAACCATTATGCAAATGTTCCAATCTAATTGTTCTGGGGCCAGCTTCAAATGAATAATACATACAGAATATTACAGTTAGAGAGGCTAAAACCAATATTCACTGAGAAGAATGATCTCATTAGGAGTATAATATACAGTGTAGTTAATGCTGGCATTATTCCATCAAATCAAAATAATTGCGTGAACCTAAATTAATGTAATTTATGCAATGAGATTCTGATGTACAGGTTTTCCTAAATGCAATGATTTTTTTTTATCATGTCACCATGTCATCATGTTGAATTTATGACAACATGCATTACATTGCAAATTCACAATCCACACACTAAGCTGATGGCTCTTATACAGATTCTGCTTAACAAATGTTCAAACAGGCACATACGTAGACCCTTGGTACAATATTACCTTAGGACCATCATGCAGGTATTACTATGCATCTGCCACTGCTCAGTAAGGAAACACTGTCCATGCAAGCGCAAAGTGGGAATTTCATACTAAAAAGAGATCCCCACTTGATGTGTCCAACTCAGACTGCTGAAGCCTCATATCAGCTTCAAATGAGCTTAAGAATGCATTTTTGCAAAATACAAGGAGACCTAAAAGGACACTGTCCTCCAAAGAAAAATAACAACTTTGGGCATTTTTTCACATGCCTAAAGTTTATGTTCAACGAAGCGTGCAACTTTAACATGAGAGACTGCTGGCCGCATTCTGTTTCCTACCGACTGTCAATGTTGGTTTCTTTTAACTAAGACCAATCTTGAAAACCTAAAAGTAGCACAGGGGGGAAGCAGAATAAGTTTTACACATAGTATTGACATATCATCTTATATGTTTTTTTAAGGCAAACCTGCTAGTATACAGTATAGTTGTCTATTTACACATTCAGCTGACATGGAGGAACATTACCATTAATTTGGAATCACTTCAAATAGTGACTGGAGCTTTTATTTACCTGAACTGCAAAAGGCTTGTATTAGATGCTTTGATGCCTTTATTTCTAATTTCCTCCATTTGTTAAATACAATTGGCCATATTTTAGTACGAAGCCTTGTTTTGATCCACTCCTGTTTGCCCTGTTAAAGTCACTGCATTGCGCTGTTACTCAACACTTCCTGTATTAGTTTCAAATTAAAAGCCCTCAAGTGTTTCAGTGGACACAAACCTTTACCCTTCATTTCTTAAAAAAGCTTGTATTGTTTAACATTTGTAACATGTTGTGGGAAAGGCACTGACTTGCAATATTCCCTGTAGCATCTTGTTGTACTTGTACTACAACTTACAGGTTGGCTGAGACATTAACACACATTCACCTGCAGTGACTGAAATTGGACAATAAGCTGAACTCAATATTAATTTGATTTCTTTATTTAAAAAAAAAAAGCAGTAAATCGTGTGGTTTTGATAAGAGTAGATGTTACGAAAATGTGGGGCAGGAATAGTAAAAAGGGCAACATTATAAGGCCATTTAATCAACATTCACAAAATCAAATTTGAAAATGAGTGTGTTTTGTCAGTATTTCAAAAACCAATATTAAATTAACTTTATACAAAAAAGTAACAAGTGCTATTGCTATTTACTTTATATTTATTGTTTTTTTTTTTCAGTTCTTATTTTCTTGGTCAGTGAGAGAAATCCGGTCTGTGTTGAACTGAAGGCAGGTTGAATGTCTGAGGTTTAACTTACTGTTTTTAGCGATTTTGTGGGAAATCACAGCGCTGGTTTTGGCTGCCCCATCCCATGATGTGTGCAGCTTGGTAAAAAGACCTTGTTGATTTTGCAGCGTAGCAAAGCTTCGGATGTCCGTTCCCACAATGCATCAGTCATGTTCTTGGATTTCTCTGCATTTGGTAATGACGATTCAAACTGTAATCCTTAAAACACAGCGATCTGTCCTCCACAACGTTACCTTTGACTTAATGAGTAAATACAAATGTAGAAGTCCACGTTTTGTTCAAAACTCTACATTCTGTATCAATCTTTCTTTTTTTAACGTGAGCTGACATTTTTGGGGGCTAACAGCTGACCTGCGTCTCTTGTAAACAGCTGTTCGCCAAAACACGGTGAAGGCGCAGACGGTCGCAGCCACGCCCACAAGCATGGATGGACGTATGTTTGAAAAGAGGGCAGACGCCTTCAAAATAAAAGCAACGCTCAGTTGTACTGCGTGAATGATGAACACTTTTTTGTTTAATTGCTAATTTACCATTGACCTCTCGCGGGCCGGTCAAGGACAGCCAAAGGGCCGGATGGCCCGCGGGCCGTACAATGCCCAGGTCTGCCTTAATACAACAATATTTTTTTTAAATTCCGAACCATGATCGCTGGCCAAACCTAAACCAGGTAATTATTGTGCCTAATCCTAACCAAAATCTTTACCATAGCTGCAGACAGGGGAGCAAAATAACAACACATTCATATGGGTCGCTTCCTAAAGCAATGACACACAATTTAGCTATTTAGTATAGAGTAATAAATTGCGGTACTGTCTATACTGTGTATAAGTGGGTAAGAGTGACAAGAGTAAATAGACTGTCATTTTCCAAACAGTATTCATACTGCAATAATTTCTAATGAATTTAGATGTAAATCTGCACGATGTCTTGGTTTGCTTGATTTCAAGATTTCAGTAAAGATTGTGCCGAATCTGTGATCACCATTGAAAAAACGAGCACCCTGAAATGTGGCTTGAAGCGGATGACACTGTGAGCTGACCGTATGTCTTTCAAATATAATGGAGGGACACTTATATCCTTTGGCTTTGGGTTCGTCCATTAAATCCTAATAGTTTTAGTGAAAAGCCTTGACCTCTGCCTTTATTTATATTTCACACTATCTAATGAGTTTCAGGGCCCAAATTTATGTGCCAGCCTAAAATGTAAATCAATTGATCATGAGTGAGTAAATATATATATTTTTTGTTCGTTTGGCTTGAAGGCATCTTTAATGAGGACCATGGTTACAGTATAATACACACAGCGAGTGGGAGGACAGGTATATTTCTCTAAATATCCTCTGGCACTAACCCAGCTCCCTTCAAATAAGCATTGGACTATGACCATGTTTATAGAGTGGCTATAAGAGATGGCATTAGCTCATTCCTTTCACTATCTATTACACTACCCATTATTCATGATTAATAAATAAATAAAGGTCAATGTCACTGATTCATGCACATTAAAAGTCAAGTCCCAGCTACTGTATAACTGTGAGATGAACAGCACTCATCATAGTGATGTTACAGGCTATTATTTTCATTGGGTGTCATGGTAAGTATGTGTCATTGCATTTGCTGAGAGTTAAAGCTCATATCGCTGTGATGCTTTGTTCTCTGCTGCAGCAGCCGGGAGATTATGTAGACTTTAGGACTCAAATGTCACACTGGGTCCATGACAGCAAGCATGTCAAGTTTTAAAACATGTTTTTTTCTTTGGTTTGGTTAGGTGACAAGCTGTACTCATACTCATACTACGAGGACGTACAAAAGGGAGAATGTGTCAGGGCAGCTTAACTGTTGGTATGGGGGCTGCGAGAGCAAAGACAAAGCAGTGCTCCTCCCAGTGCATCACTTCTGACATGGATGAGACATGGAGCGTGTGCAAGACTGAGGCTACGAAATCCATTCTCACACTAATGGTTTCGCCTTAGACAAATGCTCAAACATATGGAAATGTGTTCAACTGCAGAAACAGGGGCAATGCAGCAAGCACAAGGCTAAATATGAGAAAATGATTTGCAAAGAGGATGATTTTTCTTTTATACAACTATGACATTTTGACAGAAGAAATTTAATTACATGGACTTAAAAGTATACATTTTCTTTGTGGGAGCTAATGTTTCCAAGCACACAGACATACAAGTACACAAAATAGTTGTTGTCTGTTCCCCGCCTACTGACACTACTGGTAAAACAGATGACACAAGCCCGAGGAGGTATATATACGTTCTGTTCCAAATGTAAAGGGACAGGAGCAAAACCAGTAAATTAAACGTCTTATCAAACCCTTACTCCTCCTGCTGCAAAAAACAGCAGATTACAGTGCCTGCAAACAAGATACACATGTGGCAGGTTAAATACATTGATAGCAAAGCACAATGTGGTGAATTTGATCTCAAATCAAATCCAGGTCTCAGTGCAGGGCTGAGGAAGCAAACATGACATCCAATTAACTCTGCTGAACTAACATTTACAGTCACATGACATGTTGTAGAGATAGTGTGATGAGAATGTAACCTGTGAGCTTTCTAATAACTTGGGCAGATCATCTTAACAGTAGACAGCAACGTGAAAGCAGAATCACGCAGATTTAATGGTCTCATAGACGTTCAAGGAGCCTAGCACTAATGATTCTCACAATATGCAGAAGTGATGCTTCAATGTAAGCATGCTGCATTTGTAAGAACGGCATGTTTTTAGGTTTTTTTGATGAGTCAACAGAAGGGTTTTATCTCAGCAGGGAAGGAGAGATGGAGAGGAAGGAAAAATAAATGTTACGTAATGCATAAGGCCCTGTCCTTCAGCTCAATAACAAGGTGCTACGCTACATTACCCCCTAAACCTCCATCCTACTGGCGCCAATTCTCGTGGGAACCAGACACATTTGTGATGCATTTATTTCAATATGGGACTTGCCAGATAAAATACCCTGCAGGATGTTGATAGGCAGCCTGAAATACACTGACTATAGTTAATGCAGCTTCATCACAGACACATCAAATATGCTCTGCACTTCTAAGCAGTGTTTCCAGAGGAGCTTTGTCAGCTACTTCCTAATGTTTAAATGGCAATGTGAGTTTAACATCTACAAAATGAACTTCAGAGTCAGAATTACGTTTATTGGTCGAGTATGGCTAGAGGAATCGCGCTGTGATTGTCAAGGATCTGATTGTACCTACATGCAGAGCCAAAGCAACACAAACAAACATAAACCTGCTCTATGCCAACCTTATCACCAGACAAGAACAACGATAATTAAAATTCATGCTTTCTACAATAACTGTGCATGACAACAGCATCGGTTTAAGGTTAGGGGAGGATCATGGTTAACCTAAGGATAAAGATTAGGTAACTAAAAGAAGTTCACAGATACAAATTCCAGGCTCTTGCATTAATGTCTGATGCGATACATGGCCATCCACCACCAGACCTCTGCACGCTTCCTGCCTGCCTCGCTGCATGTAGAGCTCATGCTGCTTTCTGATTAGCAAACAATTAACTATTTAACACATTCAGCAAACATGGAGAAATAGTTCATTTGGTGTTGCGTTACATATTCACTCCCTGTCTTGCCTTGCTTTCTGGCTCGATAGCTTCTTGAACACTACGCTTAGGTCACTAGCTACTTGTTAACTTTGTCTGTCTGCTGTTTGGTGCTGAGCAGGTAGCATACAGAGTTTGTGGAAAAGGAAACCAAAACAATGAACTTTAAAGACTGAAATCATCCATATCCTGAATGAGATGTTGCCCAAAACAAGTATTCTAACACATTTGGGCAGTAAAACAGAAAATGAAAGAAAAAAAGACAACATGATCAGGTAAATGTCTTTACCGGTTTTATCAACTATACCCATGACATGACTCCAACGTAGAGATACTTCATAAAGACATCGCATAGATGCCATTGTTTCATGGCACGAGCTGCACAAGTCAGTAACTAAGCTACGCTCTGTAGCATAACCACGATATAAACACGCTGCATCCCTGTGTTGGATCATCATGCTGCTTGTTTTCAAGCTCTGTGTAGGATACTGATGAGCTCAGTATAAAGAATCTGAGGACTTCAGAGGAAGGCATGGGGAGACATGCCCTCCCCTGACGAAGAAGGGGAATGAGTGGATGAACCCCTGATAGAGCTGTCTTTGAATGGTCCTCCTCCCCCGTGCCTCGAGGACACCGAGATCAACATCGGTGTTGATTGGGTCAAGCCAAGCTACAGCCATGAAACACAGCTTCTGTGACCATGTTTTTGAAGTCAGCTACTGACCCCTTTTATTGTCTTTTCCTCTGGGAGTGACAATTCAATCAAATGATTCACTGGTCTCCACAAAGCTCCTCATGGCAGCACTACTGAGACGAGCCAAAAGTCCATGAAATCCTTTCCTGAAGGATTCATGAAGGATTTAAGCTCTATGAGTGTTTGCAAGCGTGTAGCATCAATACAGGGAGAGAGAGCTGCATGCTGACAGCCATTAGCACATAACAGTTTTTATAAAATTACACTAGAAAAGATATTTACAGAAAGTGAATTATGGCTGTCCCACTTTATCTCAAATCCACAGCAAACAGCAGATCTGTATGTCCCAAGGCAGCCTTGACATTTTGACATTCCTTAATATGATGCCCAAACTAAGAATGTGATCATCCTACTCTTTACACTTTAACTGTCACCACACAAGAAGCTGTTTGGCCCCATAACAAAGCAAAGGTTTGACTCTTTATTGAACAGAAAGTGTTTGCTTGAACTGCACGCTATTGGAGAATTGCCATTTTGCTGGCTTCCTGAAGGCAGGCTGTTTTCCCAGCTCCCTGAATAACCGTCGTCAGCTGTCCAGTCCCGTGAGGCCCCGCGGCTGAGCTCTTAAACCGGTGCCTCCTTCTAGTCTCTGGGTATTGCAATCCAAGGCCACCTTCCCTTCCCTTCCCTCCTCCCCACAGGCCCTATAGATGCAGTGATTACATCTCCCTGATCGAGCCAGAGCAGGGAGGAGAGAGGCCATCAGTGGCACCAACATTTTTATATTTCTAGAGCACAGGAGTGTAATGTATTACCTTGCCTTTTTCTTAAGATAAGAAATTCCTTTGTATAATGCTCAAAATATTCAAAGTGAAATCAAAGAACTGATGGCATTACACCATGAATTTCTTGTGTTTTTATTTTATCTCCCTATGGCTTTGCTCATTGCATATACTCCTATATAAAGGATCGTTATTTCCACAGGTTATTGCAGCCCTGGCTATCATTTAAGTTGGCAGAATACATTCCTGTCCCGTCTTCTGTTTGCAGGGCAAAGCTGATCCAATTCCCCTTTCTATCAATACATAATCCATGATAACAAGCTGTGCCAAATTCCTTAGATGAATATGCAAGGTCTTCTTTCTGCAGGCATTGTAAATATAATGGAGCCAACATTAATCAAAGTGATAATTAATTGCCTTCTGGAGATTATACGACTTGGCCCACAGCAACCATGTAGAGGTGATATTATATCTGTTATATTTTAAACATGTTTCACAAAGGGAGAGTGGAAGGTCATAGGTGACAGAGAAACCAATCAGAGAGGATATCAGAAATCTGCTGGGAACTGCCAACATGGCCCCAGTGTACCCAATGTTACATACAGTAAAACTAAATGACATTAATAGGATGTTATGGTATCTTACTTTAAACATATCTAAAATGTTTATACTATGCACCAAACTCTATGAGCTCTCCCTTATTTTTACAGGTTTAAATACTAATCTGCAAATATTTACTATATTCTTTATATTATTTATTGTTAATATTTTGCTCAGCCTACAGTCAGCCAATCTAATGTGATAAAGCGGTAGTCCGGTGAATAAGTAATGTATTTCCATACATTTGAGGGACTTGTGAAAGTCAGATTTAAAAAGAATAGTCAAAATTGACACTAAATTGACTATATATATATATATATATATATATATATATATATCATG
>JAVQJF010117274.1:0-23484 GCA_036023855.1 Gadopsis marmoratus
CGACTGACCTTGTCACCCAGGTGATTACACTGCCAATGACATTTTATTATGACAGCTTTCGGCTGGAAGACGCACACACGCACACACACACACACACTCACACTCACACTCACACTCACGCACACACACACACACACACACACACACACAAACAAACACACTGGGACAAAACAGGATGACACATACTCACAGCCTGCACTTCTCCCCAGTGTGCCAGCCTTTTTCTCACTATACCAAAGTGTGCATGCGTTTGTGTGTCTGTGTGTGAACTGCACTCACAGACGCCAAGTCATGACTTCTCATTTGTTAATACCCTGTTGCTCCTATTACCCTCGTCATTTCCTTTCCATCTTTGTGCTCCGTCACTCTGGATGCCTGCCTGGCTGCAAAGCCTTAGCCCGCCTCAGCCAAATCTCTCCAACTTAGTCTCGCGAAGCTGGGCTTGACAACAGTTCCACGTCTTCTCAGACTTCCACAATAAGTTCAGTGAACTCAAGGCAAATGGGAGTTCTCATGCTCCATATAGGAGTCCTATGTGCCATAGTATAACACTGACAGGCCCAGAGAAGCACACAGGGTCACTGTGGGCAGAAATCACACACAAAGAAGAATGTTAGGATGCCACCCACTGCAGAACCAGAGGGGACAGACCCTTCTCTGTTCAATGTCTCTCTTTCACTGGAAATCCCCTTAATAATGTGCCACCTTACACAGTGTAGAATGTACATGCACGTGCGTATACAAGCACGCACACAGACACATACTAAATTGAGGGGACAGAGGAGGGGCACAGGAGTTTGGAAGAGGACAGTTGGAAGAAGACTTAGGGTTGGTGGGTTGAGGGCAGGGGATTCCTTTTGCCCCAGGCAGTATAGACAAGCCTGGCAGCCAATTAGTGCAAGCTGAAGCCACTCCCCCCACCGCCGCCCCTCTGCTCAGCCTGGCCCTGGTCTTCTGAACTTGGTATGGTCAGGGCTGGAATGTTGTAGCAGGTCATGTTCACATGCACATCAAAAGCGATTAAGTACAAGCCTCCTGGATTAAGATGAGTCTGTATACCTTCACATCTTGGGCTACCCTCTCGAAAGCACTTGGCTTACTCCTGCCACAACAGTATCCAAGTTCACTTTGGCCTGACACAGGCCCCTCCTTTGCTTGTGGAAGTAATACCAGATTACAGAGCAACTGTTGTTAAATGTTGATATAATGTGTTTTTCTTGTTCTTTTGCCCCTCTCTTCGTTTGTACAGCTGTTCTTTAACAGCGGGACATCTCGCTGTGCTGCTCTTGTATGGCTTACTTTGTTCAAAACAGACGTCTCGTTTCAGTTTAATATACATGAAAAGCATATACAATTTGGCTATGAGAGGGAATTTATTTAGGAATTTAGCAATTGATGGATATGTGTGGCACATTTTTAACTGTAGGGACGAACTTTTCTCCTTTCATTTCCTTTTGCCTCTTGCATCTCTTACAGCTGTGCGTGGCTTGTCAGACTCTACCTCAATAGTACTGTGAGGGTTAACTAATCCCTCTGTGACTCAGGTATATGGGACATGTCCTGACAGGCGACCCACATCTCCAACACACTGTGCAGGGATCTGCACAGCCCACAAAAAGGGGGGATTTTCACCAGAGCAAGAAGGTCTAAGAAAACAAAAGGAGAAGAGGAAAGATGAACACCTCCTTGACAACATTCCTTTCTTTGTTGAATCAAAGTAAGTGAGAATAAAAGAAACACCCATCAAAACACCCATTCATAAAACACACCACCTCAAGGTGCTTGTGCTGAAAGGAGGAGGGGAACAGACTGAGACACAGGTCCATGGGCAGGTCAACGGGCACAGCAAAGTTAGAAAGCATATACAGAGATTTTATACAGTGTATTAACCAAAATCTGCACTCTACCTCTTTTACTCTACCCCCCCCTCCCTCCCTCCGTGTGTATACATGTGTGAAACCAGCAGGCTGGAAGCACTCCCAGGGCCCAGATGCTCTCTGTCAACACCGAGATTCCAGAGAGGAAGCAGGGCTTTACAGCAGCAAGCTGCACACACAGCCAGGACCGGCAAAGACCAGAAGCCAGGAGAGGACAACCTGCTCCACATAAACACAGACCTCCCTCTCTCCTGTCTGAGCCACTGGTTCTGCTTCCTGGCTCAGGATGGGCTTGGTTCAGAGCAAGCCAGTAGCAGTGAAGTCCTGGGAGTGGGGAATGAGCCACAGCGTGCCTCTCGCCGGGCTGGGCCCCCTCTCCGCCTGCCACCGTCAAGAGGTAAATAGCTATTGGCTGCTCAATAAGTGGCTTCAGTGCGTTGGAGTGAGGGGCCTTTTTCCCCCCGCACTCTCCCAGCCTTGACAAGCATGTATTGACAGAGCAGTTACACACTAACCCATTGGGGGAAATCCTCCACATTGTGCCCCAGGCAGCTGATAAATGGAACTCATACAGTACCTGTAAGCATGATCTCCTACGCATGGACACGCAAAAGTGCATTTGCGCGTGCACACAGCTCAATACTACCATACTAATGCAGACATAAGTGAGAAGAATAGGGGCTTTATGATATATAATGCAATAAGCCAATACAGCTGTGGAAAGGTATAGAGAAGGAGAAAAGGTGCTTACAGATAAGTGTACAGTGGTTGAAGCTATCTTGTGTATCTGTCTCAGTGTTAACATTGTTACTTTTTAACCTATCATACAACAACTATGTCCATGGTGCCTGCGGTGCCTCAGGTGGCAGCAGATTACAGGATGAAATTTAGAGTAGGGAGCAAGGTCCAGTATCTACAATGGTGTACATAATTCTCAATTTAATTGAAAATCATGGGAATAGATGGATGGATGGATATAGATGGATAGATATAAACTGTTTCATCCCTAAAGGGGATATTCCTCTCTACAGTACAGTACATTGTGTGTATATACATATGTATACATATACAGAAATAGAGAGGAAGGAAGTGAAAGAAACACACAAAGCACACGGAGAAACGTCTTGTGCTATCGCCCGTGCTGAAATATCAGAGAAAGTTGTCACTGTCAATCTTCCTGACTTCAGCCTCATTCAGTCTTAGCAGTCCTCTGCCTCGATATATCCTCCTAGCTGCTGCCGTATGGGAGCCACTTCAGTCCAGGGGAGGAGTCAGTGATGGGGTAGGAGAGGAGGAGCCCGGGCTTGAGCCCCCAACACAAGGGAAAATTACTGTCCTGTTTCATCCTCTCTCCCCTCCACCCCCTTTCATGTCCGATCCACTGCTGATAAATAGCTAGGGGTGCAGCACTTGCTTTCACTTTGTGATATGATGTCAGTAACCTTCATTGATCTGCGGGCGGGCAGGCAGGCCTTATCGCTGCCTCTCCCTTGTGATATACTGTGATCCAGGGCCCTGACTGCTTTTTAATACACTGCACTTTAGGTAACGGTGTCGCAGGCTAACCACCCTGCCTACTAACACCTGAGGCCGTATTTTACAGCAGCGCTGCGATGGCCAGAGAGATTACACAGAAGCTAACTCCAGGAGTGCCTGCCAGCAAAACAATAACGCTGGCTAAAGTGGGACAGTGGAGTTGTGATATGCGGATTATTCTGTATTATTTACCATGACTGGTCAGGCTTTCTGGCACAACTTAACCTCCTGGAACTGTGCATATGAAGGAAGGAAATATTTGCGGTGAACATTCAGAGAATTGTAAAACTTACTATTTTGGCCTAAAGCTCTCATCAGGGTCATCAAGTTCATGCACCTATCATCCTAAATCTATGACGGCCATCTTTTGCTTTTTGTCGGATCCGGTGCTTGCGTCAGGGGCGCTACCTGTGCTGTATTTTTAAGCCTAATCACCTGTGCTGTGTCAGAACATAGAGCTTGTGTTGACAGAACACACGGCTCTTAGCAGGGCTGAATTAGTGCTGACAGCCTCTTCCTCCCACCAGATTTATACATGCACTCATTCAGAGACAACACCTGAGCTGATTGCCGGGGAGTTGCACCCATATCATGAGCAGCCTTAACGCCAAAAACATGAATATGAGTCTGCCCTCCAATGAACACTGGGTAGTGAACTGTTGGAACATATAGAGGTTTGAGCAAGCATTTGTCAGTAGTTGTCCCATCCCGTCCATGGTGGCACTGAAAACCGCATTTTAAAACAAATGCAAGCAACATTCACAAAAAGCAAAGTTATATGTTACTGTAACTATATAACCTCTAAGGTGCACAGGGGCATACTCCAGCTAACCACCACCGCCATGTACATGGTTTGAGGAAGGCTGCAGATAAAGGAGACTGGACGACTAGCGGGAGAATTATCCCAACTATTGATTTTAGCTGTTGGGTATTACAGACGGAAACAGCGGGTTTATCAGGCCAGGATCCCTCTGCACTTTCACTAACTAAACGAGTATTTTCCGGGCTTATCAGGCAAAAAGCCTATTACTGACGGTCTCAGCCTCCCCCACAACTAGACAAAGAGAAAGGTTGGCCACCATTATGTAGCCACTGGATGGGTTAGGTTGCATGACTGTCTTCGGGACCTTTAACACTTAGCCAGTGCTTCACAAACCCAAAATGATGTCCATATATTCACCACCAATATAATAGTCCTCAGGGGTGTTGCACATTTATGTATATTTACGCTTATCTGCTAATGGACTTGTGACCTCCTCAACTGTCTGCTCTCCATCTTCCTCTTGTGCTGTCTTGTCTTTTTCTCTCTGGGTCAATGTCATTTCTATGGCCTCAGTATATGAGGACTATAACCAGAGATAATGAGATGTGCTATAATCCCTGAGAGGAGCCTAATACCGGCCTTAATCACAAGGAAAAAAATGTATGTTTTAATTACAGACTGAAAGATCCTGACAGATACCTGTGAGGAACCTATCCCCGGATTCTTAGTGAGTGTGTCTTTCTTATCTGTGAAACCTGAGGAAAGCCCAGTTCTCTGTGTGCGTGCTATTAGCTGGCATGAATTAAAAGTGCCCTCGTTATTTTAAAATGAAATTAGGCTCAGAAACATCTTGAATGTATACCCATTTCCCAATATTAATAATGAAGAAGAGTAGAGACAGAGAAAATTTCCCTCAGCAATTACTGTGAAAATCCATATTCTGATCAATGTGCAATCCCAAGGATTGTCTTAATACATATAAAATATAGACAACACCGTGTGTTCGTAAGAATGTGCATAAATTTATTGTGGCGTAAAATGACCTCAACAAGATGAGAATATTATTGAAGGAATAAAAGCTGGGTGTAATGATTTACATATTTCATCACAGGCAGCAATGAAAGTAAGTGATTAAATACACAGTGAGAAAGAGAGAGAGAGAGAAAGAGGGGGAGAGAGGGAATATTGACAAGACTGAACAAGACAAACTGCTAAAGGGAACAAAATGATAAAGAAATAAAACTACTTCCCACTTGGGTCCGCCATACTAAAAGTGCATCATGGAACAATAAGACATATTGGATAAATATGTCCACCAACTGCTTTAAACTGTGTTTGTCTAAGCTAGTCTTGTTCTAATTAAAGACTACAAGAAAAGCCTTCATCCATTATGCCAATACTAAATGTCTTCATGGTCTATTCCACAAGACAGAAGTGAGCCTAGAAGTGGTGGAGAGTGGCACCAGCAGTGAAACAGGAACAGGGCCGAGAGTCATGGCCAGATCTGGCACCCACGAAGGGGCAGTGCTCATCTGCCCACCGGCCTGCCTTTATGTCTCCAAGTCAGCCCTGCAATTTGCTTGGGGCGGAGATAAATCTTATCTCATAGACCTGATTAAGTTTTTAATTTACACTCCAATCAATAGCCCAGGTCTATTGGCAATGTGTCTAAAACTCTATTTACCAAAGGATTCCCTGCTATCAATTGATCAAGCACCCAGCAGCCATAAATTATGGGAACATGTGTGTGGGAGAGGGAGAGCGAGACAGAGAGAATGGGTGAGAAAGTAGTGCGAGAGGGAGAAAGTGAAAAGAGCCAGGTCGTCTGTGACTGACTTTAGGATAGAAAAAAGAGATATGAGCAGTAGCCTACTGACAGACAGTAACTTGAGACTGGTGCACATGGACAACACAAACACACTTTTTGACCGCTGCTCAATATGCTTCAACAATATGTGGCTCAACATCTGACAAGCCAACTGCTGGTGTTTTATCTGTACAGCCAGGTTTACCTACACTGAACCCGATGGCAGCGAGAAGTGGAATGTAAATGAGCAGCAGCACTGATGCCAAATGCCCAGCTCCCTCCCTCCCATATGACTTTCCAAAGATTCACACCCAGAGCGCCCATTCTAAATGTCTGGACAAGTGAGACCTCCCACTTCCGGCCCTTTCTGCATGAGCGCCATTATCTGTTTACAGTGCCTAGTTTCCCAGCGGAACTGTTAAAAAAGGACTCAGCTGGGGTCTGGGTTCCCCACATGGAACTCCTACATGCACTTCCAACGCCACGCTCCATGGCATCCTGCCTAGGAACCTGAGGGAAGGATTGTTCAGGCACCCGTTTACACCGCCATGACATCCAGGAAACAACTATTTTCTGTTGGCTATTTTCAGCAGTTCAGATGTTTGTTTAGGATTAAAGAAAATGGAAAGATCCCACTAATCTTAACCAAGACCATCTTCACCTGATGACTGATCCTGGTTCTGTGAGAAAACAAAAAGGCAGTACCATTTTTGCTTCAGAGGAAAAAAAAAAAAGGGCACAGACACAGTTCCGACTCCTCTCTGCTGTTCCCATGCAGAGGAAATGAAGGGGAGGGAAAGGAGGGCAACGTTATCACCGTGGAGAAAGTGTCGTCATGGCGGTTCTGCTCTGACCCTGCTGACTCGCCGATTCCTTAACATGAGATCATTTTGGACAGCTGACCTCAATATCTCTGTGCTATGAGGACAAAACAGATCCAATGGGGCTTCTTATTGGCTCCCCACCCTGCCTACAAAACATAAGCAGGACACACTTAATACCACTGTGCAAACATCTCCTTTTTATTCCTGTACCACCACTAACAGGAATCAGAGGAATTAAAAGAAATAAAATGAACAAGTCAGTTTTCTCCCATCTCGCTATTTCCAGTGACACATAAATAAACCAGAGGAAAGATAAGCTGGGCTTCACAGCATCAGGCCATTCTTAAAAACACTCGCATTTCATTGCATTATTTGTCTTAGGTTTCACTCTCTTACACTCCTGATATTTAACAAAGCAGATAATACAGCATTTGTTGTAGAAGGAAAGAAACTATTCTCCCAGCTCCTCAACAGGTCAGCCAAAACTAGCACCGCAGGTTTTTCACCTAGTACTTAAAATTACAACATACAATAATAAGGTAGGAAAATATTGTTGTAACAAATGTTTGGGAGGATGGTATGTGCTACTTTGTCATTAGTGGAGAGGCTGTCTGGTAAACTCAGGCATAAACATGTGTCAGAATTACAAGTAATTATAGTTGAAAAACTTCCACATGGGAGTATGAATCACCTCTGCAGCTGGTTGGCGTGGCAGGAGAGAATACAGTATCCTGCTATCCTCACTTTCATAACTGCATTGGGGGAAGGGTGCAGAAGACGGAGCCACGCAGACTAAAGAAGACAGACAGGCTCATGCTATGTCAGAGAGTCCGAGCTGCTGGTCCTCGGCTGGACTATCTGAAGAGCCACCGACGGATATGTGTAATCAGCCCCATCCCCACGTTTCTCTCTCTCTCTCACTCTCTGCCTCTCTGGCTAATGTCTCCGCCTGATTCGATTGAGGCAATTAGGCAGTAATCTATAGAGCTAGGGAGTGATGGAAACATTTCCCACTGTCCTCCTCATGTTTCTCAGAGCTGCTATAATTAGCTAACTTTGCTTCTCATTAAACATCAGAGCAGTATTTACATACCCAGATCCAATTTGGCTCTGTAGAGCCCATTCCTTTTAAACCGTCTCGAAACCCTGAAACATGTCTGTAAACAAAGGGATGGGGGAGCTGTAATCTGCAGTTATTTCAATCAAACATTTATATGCTATAACGATAATACACAATGTATCTAGAATGTACAGAGTTAAAACAATGTCAGAGTGTGTGTACATAACGCAGTAGATAATCATTACAGAGCAGTGTGTTGAGGTAGATGTAAATGAAGCCTAGGAAGGCCTGTTAAGGCATGAAGTTTGATCTTAAAAATGGAGGATATCCTTCCATTCCTGCTTTCAATGAGCCATCATGGGAACTGGAATGGTAGACCCACTTATATTCCCCTACGGCTCATAATCAGTTTAAATCGTTTTAGCAGGGAACAAGCAAACTCGTTATCGCACAGAAGGGTGGAGGACATCAAACTAAAACGCACATGGACAGATCTTGACCATCTATTTTGAGAAACTGTGAATCTAAGTTCAACATTGTGCAACCGATTTGAACACCATCATTATATATCAATATCAATATATTTGATATTTACAAGAAAACTAAAAAGTATGTCCTTTTAAAACTATTTGTGTGTCATCTGTTAAACTGCAGGTGCTAAAAACACTTGTTCATTTGTAGTAGTGAACTTAGCTTGAATGCTGTTTAAGGACAATTCCAGCGTGGTGAAAGTGTCTGGCAGTTTTCTTTGTTGTATTTTTTACATATACCATCTCCATATAATAATTGGGGCAGTTTTACATGGTGGCACCATAACATTTTTAATTCCGTCTTAATATACCTCCTGGGTTTATTCATTCCCATTGATTTCCAAGCAACACAGAAAACTAAGTTCTACCCAGTAGATATTGTTCTCTCTGTTATGTTGGGCCTTGCAAAGCAAGATAGATGCAATAGTCAGTCAATTTAAACAGAAAATAAAACTTGATTTTACAGTGTTATGGTTGTGATTAAATTAGCACACACTTTTTTTAATTTAGAATATCCTTTCATATTTCTACAATGCGGATTTCAAAAGTAAATAAAAGAGCCAGTTAGACCAGTAAGAAAACGGCAACACCATAATGTTTTAAAAGCAGTATGAAAAATCTGCAATGACTTTCAACTGCAAGGTAAAGCAGGAAATCACCAAACCCTTCATTCATGCTGAACTGTCCAATAATCTGTTTCAGCACACTACAAGCAGCCTGTTGAGCTGAACAACAGAGGTCAGAGGATCCCAAAAGTGTGGATCTCGCTTTAAGCTACTCGGGCCTGTGGCAGCTCTAGACGCCACCCAGAGTTGTACTGCAATTGTAAACTCTTCTGTTGATATGCAAAGCAGCATGGATCATTTTATGTCCCCATGGTAACACTGCCCCCGCTTTGCAAAAATGTAATGATTAATCATGGTTTTAGACAAAATCATTGTTCCAACATTAACAGAATGTGTGTGCGTGCACATGGTCACTGAATGTGTATCCCTAGTGGTTACCACAAACATTGCACCTATACTCCCTGTTTGTGTAGCTGTTCATTTCTCTGACTAGCATTACTGTAGCATGTGTAAGCATTGGAAGCAGCAGGACATATGTACCTTTGAGGCAGCAAACAAATTCGATTAGCTGACACTTAGACAATTAGAACCTCTTACTTTGTGATGTCTGCAGCACATGTTAAAATTAATTTACTACTACTACTACTACTCTGGCTGTGGGCTTTATTTATTAATTTTTTTTAACACCCCTACCATGAAAAGTTCATATTCAGACTGCCTACTGCCAATGGTTAATTCTTTCATCCCTGGCATCAACAAATTACTAATAGCTTGATGTATATTGTTCAATGCAAATAAAATATTAGTTTTGCTTGGATTTTCTTCTCATCTAGCAGCTCTAACGATGGCCTGAAACGACAATGTTTGTGGGATATATACACATTTTTTAAAGGAATCCGGCAAAAACAGATTACATGGGATGAATTCTGACAGGTCTAAGAATCCTAAAGATTTAATAGTTTAATGTTAGGGTGTGAATGAAGCACACAGAAATCCAATCTACCCCTTTGCCCGTCTATGGTGTAGCTTGAATACATATGCAGGAGTACAGCCAGGAGTGAGGAGAAGGGTAATTCAATCAGCAGCACTCCAGCCTGACACAGATTCACTTTGACAGTTGTGCTTTACCAGTAATTCATCTTTCTGAAAACAGACACTATCCCAACAATAATTTCTTTCAACTCCAATACCTGGCAAAGGGCTGGGTGAAAATGTAATAACAGGTTTTCATTGGCTAACACCACAATCCCTTCAGATCTCATCCTATCAAGAGTATGTTTCCTTTTCCTGATGTCCCTGAGAAAGCAAACGCGACTCATGTAGCCCAAGAGTGAGACGCAGATGGTAATTCCTGCAATTATGCCGTAGCTCACAAGTGACCACTTTCAAACAGACTATATGAACAGACAAATGCACACTGACTAGTAGTGGAATGCATAAGTAAACAGTGTGAGGGATAGAGCTGTGTGTAGGGGTCCAGATGGGCAGGCAGGGAGGCCTGTCCTGGGAAAGGGCTGTCCCAAACCCATACACCCCTCCCTCAGTACCCCTCTGGCCCTGTGTGCAGGACTGCAGCCAGATTGTCTTGAGCAGCAGAGGGTTAACTGCACTGCCCAGTCACAGGCGTGAAGTGAAACAATGAAATAATGGCAGCGAGTGAACGCTCAAAGGCAGGGGGCAGGGTGGGTGTGGGAGGGTGGGAGCTCGCCATAGGCTCCTGCAGATGTTGCCGGGCTTCGGCAGGTCACACAATCACACGTATTAGCATTCCTGATAGAGGGAGCCCGGATTAGGGAGCTGAATGCCTTTCTCAACTCTGTCAGAGTTTGAAGACGCCGGAGAAGCAGAGCAGAGGGAGAGAAATCCCAGACATGTGGCGAGGAAAGGTGGAGACAAGAGTATAGGAGAAGAAAAGCACCCTCAGACAGTGTTGAGGAAGGCCGAGCTCACAGAAAGAGCAGGCACAATGTTGAGGGTAGGAGAGAAGTGGAGAGAAAGGCAAATGCAGAGTAAGATTGACAGACAAATTGCGCCAAATTGACTAAAACAGCTAATGAAAGAGTTTAAAAAACAGACAATAAAGAGAAATCAAGCATGTGATAATTTAATGGTTTTGTGAGATTGGCAGAGGGAGTGTATATGTGAAACGAAGATTTCTATTTGTGGCTGAATGAGTGAATGAGCATAGACAAACGGCTTTCTTTCTTCTTTGTGTGTCTGGGTGAGCGAGGGAGAGTGAGAGAGAGAGCAGAGACAAAAGCTTTTCTGAGTGTATGTGTGCTGTCCTGTCCTTTTTTCCCAGGACAGGGGTCTGGAGAGGCCTCATATTTCTGGCTGCTGTCAGGCTGGGGTGAGCGGCAGAGACAGCAAGGGGCAGCTGTTTTCTACGAGGTACCCTGGCTCCCTCACACACGGCCTTTGATCCAGCTTGGCTTCCTTGGCCAGCTACGTCTCCCACTGCGTATGCATGTATGAGTGTGTCAGGGTATCTGTATGTCAGGGGGAGAACACATAAAAGTGGGGGTGTAATTGCCGTAGTCGGGGGCACAACTGGTGCAAGCCACGGAGCCAACGGTGAAACTTAGGTGGCAAAAATGAAGTGAGAAGCAACACTAAACCAGGGCTTTTGCTCTCTTCCTCTCTCTTTGTTTTAGCACAAGACAAATAATTTCACAGGAATGCAGCAGGGCCAGTTTGATATGGTTGTGTATTCAGCAGAGATTTTAGAATATAGAGGGGACGAGTGAATAGCAAGCCTAACGCACACACATTGAGAAAGACTGACTAACTCCACGAGTGCTGTTTTCCTGTATAATAAAAGGAGGTAATAAAAAGGAATAAAAGCAGAATTAGAGAATAATCTGCAGAGGTATAAAAAACCCGCAACTAATCCAGGTGCAACAACAGAAAAACAGGGCTCTCTTAGTATGTGGGCTTTACTGCACTATAGTTTTATCTAACAGCAGGCATATCTTTATAAAGGTTTCCAGTAGGAGCCTATACAGTTGCCTATACCTGTTGTCATTGTGCTTATATCCCTGACAACAAAGAAAGAAAACAGGTAGTGACACTGAAAGCACATAAAATCCTTCATATTTGCCAGTTAAGGGATGTGTACCTTTGTCCCCAGCCAGTGACTATCAGTGAGTCTACAAGTTAATATTTGCTTCTGCCTGCTCATAAATTTGCATTGCATTAGAACGTGACCTAAATGCATTTTTATCACCCAAAGTAATTAGCTGAGCATTAGTTGTAGGAGAGAGAGAGAGAGAGAGAGAGCGCGTACTATGAGGCGGAATCCTTCCTGAATGGGTGGTGGCTAGAAGAAAACTACAGGAGAGATGGCTACAGAGCAGAGCAGAGCTGGGCCACCAGATGAAAGAGGAAGTAAACAGGGCCAGAGTGCTGCCTCTTTAATCTACTACATTAACTCCAGCACCACAAGGGGAGGAGTCAGCATGCAGACAAACGGCACGGCCACACAAAAGGGGAGTGTCAATGAGGGGGTAATAAGGAAAGACAATGAGTAAACAAGCAGGGGAAGTCCAGGCCTGGTGTGCTACAAACTCCCTGCTTCTCACTGCCTGGCACACACAAAGGCCCTGCTGTAATTAGCCACCCCAATAGGTTGTTTAGCATTTGCATATAAATGCCCTCAGAGGCAAACGCTAAACACGCTGACACAAGCCATGCCCAAAACAGACGTTCGCCACACCTCTACCCCTCCAGGAGGTCTCAGGGGTCCACTTATGTCGGGGTACCCCCTCCCTTTGCCTTGTGCTCATACCCACTACAGGCAAGCTGGCAACCATTACACATAACGCGGACAGCACACCATAGTGCGGGTACTCAGTTCTTGTTTCCAGAGAGATTGTGAAACTGTGTAGCCAGGCTTCCTGTTGAAGACCCACACAGCCATCTGTCATGTGAAAGTACACTTTGCCCTGACCACAGGACTGACGTTCAACAAGACAGCGGGTTGCAGGTGTCACTCTGCTGTTTTGCTGTGTAGAAATTCTATGTGGAACACAGGAAAGAAGGCAGATATTTCAATCTATAATCACACATTCACGCACATCTGCGTGAACGCGCACAGAGCTGTCCTGAGGAAGCGAGGGGTCTACAGAGTGCCAGAAATGAGTGTTCCGTCTTGATCAGGGTCAAAACATACATGCTCGTTTAATGTACCCTGTCTGGCAGAACAAAAGAGAAGTGTTGTAGTTGTAGCGGAGCTGGTTGTTTAGTGACGGAGGCCGACTACATTTACACAAGGTTTAACAACATTCGACAGCAAACATGCTACCACTTTTATATTTTCCAGTTTCATGAATTATGAGACCTGCACCTCAATTCTACACTTCCTCTTCTGTCTTCTGTTGTTTTGACAATGGTGATTCACGAAAAAAAAAAACTATAGAAAAGGAAGGAAGTTTTGAGACTGGTCTCTGTGACCCCCCCGAGCATCGCCTCCCTCTTTTCTCTAATTCCTCCAAACCCATATTCTCTCCAGTGTAAACAAAGGTCTAAAGACTTGTCCTGCTCGTGGTGCTTCTAGGAGCGAAAGAGTACACCCCCCCCCCCCCCCGAGCTCCTGCACCCATACATGGTCTACTTCCTGTGTTAATCCTCAGCCAAGAGTGGCATTCTACCAGTCTACTCTGCTTGCAAGAGTTTTCTGAGCTTTGCTCGTGGCACAGGAGGCCCGCCGAACGAAAAGCTATCCGCTAGCTCTAAAAACATGGTTCTCACCTGTCATGCAGCCTGTTGTTCCCCACCAGGGCATGATCCAACATGAGGAAACACCTGGCTCCAACATAAAGCAGGCAATAAGAGAAGCTGGTTTTTTTTTGTTTGTTTTTTACGGCCATCCTCTTCCTGATACAGATACGCACCTTGCCTGAGTCGCAGGGGCAACTCTGGATATACAGAAGAGATGCTGCCCAAATTATACCTCATCTATGAGGCGTTGTTTTTTTTATTTCTATCAAATGCACATGATTTGGAATGGCTCTGGGGGAAAGGTGCTTAAACGCAGCTCAGTGAGAGGGAAGGAGGGGAGAAGAAGGGAGGAAAAGCAGAGCGATTTTGTCAAAGAATTGGCACTTGGCATGTAAGGAACAGAAATACAGTTGAAACAGTCAGTATCCGTTTTGAGCCTAGTTCTTACCTCAGGCTGACTTCCTATATGTGGTCAGGGTGTGTTTTGTTTTACTGCTACATGCAACAATGCTCGCATGCTATTTGTTACCACCTGAGTACAACAGAAAAATCTAAAATTCTGCCCTGCTACAAAAAAAAAAAAAGAAGAAAATGTCACCTTCAATTGAACCTAAACTGTGACAGACTTGCAGTGTGACAGACTTGCAGACACAGCAGATGACCCGGTGATAGAAGGGACATTTTAAAGTCATTATTATTAATGGGTATATTGCTTTCTTCTGTTTGCGTTTGCGCCTCTGAATTAACCAGAACATCACCAATAGCTGCATAAACTAGCCCGGGCCCCCATCTTCATTCATTAAACAGTAGGGAAAATGAATGCCATGGTGACCAGACGAGGCAAATGACGTCACAAAGCCGAGGTCACCAGTCTGTCACGGCCGTCTAGCCCTGTGTCAGCCCCGTGGGACCTGCCCCACCCCCGCCACCCTAAACCAAGTCTCTGCTCTGTGGCACTGAACGTCAGAATGAAAACCAAACAGTCGCAGAGGGCTCCGTGTCAAAGATGTAAACACCGCGGCATTGTCGCTGTCATGCGGCACCAGCCACTGGGCGCAAAACAGCGGTTAGAGCATAGCCTGCCAGAGAGGTGGGAGCATGAGGACCAGCAGACAAGAACTGCCATTAAACTGGATAAATATACATTTTTAGTTGCAGCGTTGGTGTGTGTGTGTGTGTTAGGGAGAAGAAGAGAGTATGTCTCCTCCTCCTCAGGCTAAACACACAGACTGTACATCTCTAGTTTTCGGTGTTGCTGAGTGGGAGTCTGCTTCTCTCTAATCAATTTATTATGAGGCACCGGGGTCCCTATGTTTGTTCATTTAACACAGGGAAAATGAGAAAGAGCATTTGTTTTAGGTACAGTGAGAGCCAAAGGGGAAACCACACGTGTTTCAGGAGGAGGAGCGCAAGAGAGGAAAAGGGTGAGGCAAAGGCACACAACACAGAGACACCCTGCAGAATAATATGGAGGTGTGACACTGTGGCTTTGAGGAAATGTTGGTTTAATTGCAGTTTGGCATAACATTTAATGCGGTCTGCATGACACCTGGAATAAATGGTTTACACTCGGGACAGTGCCAATTATAATTCAGCCAATCAGAAATCTTTCATAAATCCACTGACATGCTCACTGCAACAGCAAGATGCTTATTTGACGAGATGAGATGGGATGGCGACAGACGCACATGCAGTATATCTTTTTTTTAATTACAATGTCTGCAGAGGTGGGACTCTGCTATAAACAATCATCTGTGCAATCAAACTCAATACCACCAACACCATGCATTACAATAATACATTCTCAAAACTGAAATATAAAATTATAATGCACAATATTTGGACTGCTATTGCTAGTAATACAACTGAAAAACACGGTAAAAGAATATAGCAGTGCACAGCTAAAGAACTGAAGTACAACAGAGGGACTTCTTCGTTCGATTTGATAACTATCAGGTGGTGGTGCGATCGGCCTAGATATTTACTGGCATTCACAGAGGCAGACACACAGGCTCAGAGTATAAAAACAGAATGCCATTACTATTCTGCTGAATGTAAAGCTCTAATAGATGCTTCAAATAATTTTCATAGATTAAAAACATAAAATGTGTGCATCTTTGAATGTGCTTTCTGATAACAGTTAGCACTTTCTAGGTCCCTTCTAACACTGCAGGTGCCAATAGGTCCTTCACGTTGTGTGTTCAATTTTATTTTATGTTTGTATGCACAGCACCAACACAGGTCAAAATAAACTAAAATGCCATTCAGGATTTTAGTATATGATTTGCACGCTCTTCCAAAATAAAAAAACAATAAAAAACAAGGTGAGGTAATCTCACATTAGTAAATAATAAAAAGGGCTAAGCATGAGTATAAAATAACAGTCTTTAGTACATGTCTGCACACACTGTATGCTGTGCACAGATACATGCTCATGTGTTAGTAGAAAAAAGGAAAATATAGTGGCAGAAGCTGGAAGAGAGCTGACATCAGAGGACTACAGAGGCTACAGCACTTAGAGGCCATTTTATTGCTTTGCTGTGGTCAAGTGAGGTGCACCGAGCTCAATTCCACCACAACAATGGCAAAGAGGGCCGCAGAGACAAAAGAGGGCTATCCCTGCTTCTTAACCCCTTCACTACTGGCAGATCAGCCGCCTGGGGCACGGCGCGAACAACACCGGGCCACCTCAGGAGAAGCTAGGGGAATGAAAAATAGCGAGTCGCAACTTATATACCTACTGTATGACAACGGCTCACACGCACACATTTTGTTACTTACACAGTAAAAACGACACATGCGCACAAACCCCATGAGTCTCTATCAATGGGCAGATGGAGTCGGCTGCTTTTCCTGACCAGGGAGAAGCAGTCGGTAGCTTCACCTCAGCCCTGTCTCACACTAAAATACACCGCAGCCTGCTCTCTGTGCCTTTCCATCTCTGCCCCTCCCTCTCTCTCTCTCTCCCTCTCTCTCTCTCTCTCTCTCTCCTCCACTGGGAACATGGACAGGCTACTACACATTTGCAAGTGAATGACACCTTTTTTGGGGGAGATTTTTGTGTGTGTGCGCGTAAATTGTAAAAAAAAAAAATGGGGAAGAGGGCGTGAGAGGGAAAGGGTGCTCCTGCCATCGCTCCATTCTTTTCTTCTCGCTATAATCCTGAGGAGGATAAGCTGTGAGGTACACAGAGAGGAAGTGCCATAGACCTGCTGGGGTCCAGCACATCCTAGCAATACATTCCTACAGCCCAGCTCGCAGACATACGTTAGGCAGATCCAGACTAAAACCCTCTCAGCTACACATAACTGCTGTTTGTCACAGTAGCAGAGTGGAGTGGACGCAGTGCACGCACAGAAAGGAAATTAAAATCAGTATGACCTAGATCTGGAACCAAAACTGAGCTTTAACCAAGATGTGAAAAACAGCTGAAGAAAAAGCTAAGAAGCCGATAGCTTAATTATATATACTCTCTCAGACACACACACACACACACACACACACACACTGTATTTGGTACTGACACAAGCTGTGATGTTGCATCATCGGATGACCTGACTGTAAATCAGTGTTGAGGAAAAATCACATGCTGATGGCCTGGAACACATATCGCCTGACTGCACTCAAACAGGTCTTCTTTTATACGAAAAGTAATTTCTTCATATGAATGAAATTATTTAAATGGTTTACATTTAACCTCTGTGTAAATTGGCAGGTACACATTTTTTTAATTATATTAAATTGTATGTTAAAAATATGTAATACAATAAATAACATTGAATATTCAGGCAGGAGCTATGCAACTGATGCACTGACAATATTTTAAACCTGTCACACTCTCACACACACGCATTCATACATGCATGCACACACGCACACACACACACACACACACACACACACACACACACGCACTTACATTTCAGTTACACAATGCAGATTTCACAGACACAGATAAACAATACAAGGGCAGTTATCACTCCACGGAGCACAGTAACATAGAGGAAGAGGAAGAGGATGACAAAGAAATAGGGGAGGATAAAAAGACGGCGTGTGTGTCGTCAGAGTCATAGGCCAGAGGGGCCCATGTATTGTTCCAGGGCTCAGTGTGGGGAGAGAAAGGCGACCTGGGCCGACTCTGTCTAAGCGTCCTCCATGTTTTATGCATTCTGTCCTTTGTGATGATAAGCGCCAGTGCGGAGGGTGGAATGCTGGCCTCCAGGGTGCAAGAGAGGGGTGGGCTTATAGGGGGCTGGGGTGCAGCTCCGTTCAATTTTGCAGCCCTTGGAATGGTCCCTGTCATCCCTGCGCCGCCCGCATGTAGGCATATGTAACCCATACAGACACGAAACCGTTGTTCCTCCCATCCCTGAACAGTAGAGCTAGCTGCTGCTACCGCAAGTAGGATATATACACAGTCAGTTGTAACCTCTATGCTACACACACACAGCTTTTACGATACTGCGAGCCCTAGACAGGCATGTATCACACAGGTCCTCTACTCACAGTCAATACAGCACCCCAGAAATACAACAGTCTTTATCAGTGTTACAACACTGCTATCTAGCAAACAGCCTCGTTTGCTACACGACTGATATTGTAAATTTTTTACAGAAGCAATATTGAAATTCTAGTCAAGGACGCAGATCCACACACATAACCCCCTCCCTTGACTACAACAGCATTCACTTATTGTTAGAAATGGAGTACAAATTTGTACCATGTATTGTTGTGCTCTATTCTATGACAGCTTGTGAGTTTCCTTCACTGAAGGGGAGAACGTCAAAATAGAATGCATACTTTGCTTTTTAAACATATTACTAAATGCTTAATAATTGTTTTCTTTCCCCATATCGCTATTCTCTGTGTGACTGCTAGATAATCAGAGCAATGTTGCGCCATCACAACATGAGTCTGCTGTGATTTGTCTGAATTTGAACAGTTCAAACCTATAAAAACAAAAGTGCATCATAGCAAGGCCTTGACGTGGCACATCCAAAAGAAGTTAGATTTTCAGAATGCCAGGATTCACACAGATCAGAACGCGGGCTGTGCAAACACAAACGCAGACGCACATGTGCATCTCCTCAGTCATAAATCTAGTCTACCAAAATGTTTAACCAAGATTGTTAACACGATAACATATTGTGAAAGAGCAAACCACAAAAAAAAAATCCCCGCCAAGATCCCTTCAAAAAGATAAAAAGATGACATTGAATAAGAAGAAAGAGAAAAGCTCAAAAGAGGGGGATTTTGGAGAAAAGGGGTGTTTTCTGTGGATAAAGAGGAGCCCTGTTGGACACTCTGGGCTGCTGTGGGATTAAGGATCAGGTACAGCATTCATGCACGCCACAAGCGCACACACACACACACACCTGAGCATGACAGTCATCTCTTCTCTCTTTCTCACTCACCCCTGTGCTGAGCCGAGACCCCCCCCACACACCCTCCCCTCTGGCCTCGGCTGCAGGACAACTGGAAGAACTGGTCCTCGCTGCACGATGTTGCATATTCAAAACCATACATCAGATTCAAAGCCATCATCTGTGGTGACTGCCCTCATCCACACATGTCCATACAGCTAATGGCTGAGACAGACAGTGGAGACGCATTCACACAACGGTAGACCTATTCCTATTTGTAATGCTCTGACTGTCATACAGCAAACGTTAGACCGTAAAAAGGAATCAATTTAAACTGACTGATGACCATTTGTTAAAATACTGAATGAATAATGACACTGATGATGACGACGATAATAATTTGGTAAAAAAAAAAATTCTATTCACACAAGACATAAAATGATTTTACATTTTGCTTATCAGAGCATAAATAGGTGGATTTTGTGTGTTCTGTGTGCATAACTAAAGTGTGGTGAATCTACCACGTCTGGCCTTTGCTTACTAGTAACCCAAAGAGGGCTCTCTACAACCGAGGACATGGCAGTGAGCTCCCAAGGTGCCAGTGCCCGAACAAGGAAAGGTGGGAGTTAAGGAGGGAGATATGCTGAGACAAACGGCGAGAGAAGGAAGGGGGGGGCACGGCGAGAAGAGGAAAGGGGGTTATGACAGCCAGAGGCGCTGTCTCCCTTTTCTGTGTGTTACCCCTCAAACCATGAAACGAGCCTATCCATGACGACTGATGCTCCCGTTATCTCATTTCCCCAACTGGAAGTGCTATTCCTGTTACGTACAGTCAGACGACATCTGAATACTCTGAATATACCTGTCATCGAATATGGTAATAGAGGGGGACCGAGTGCAAGCAGCGGACACTCGCTTTGTTGCTGTGCAGGATCAGTGGCCACTGCACATCTCCGCAGTACAGAGACTGTCATCACGTCACAGCATTACAACACCAAATATTTTCCTCATGGTATGAATAACAACCACGACAGCAACAACACAGAGACGGCAGTTGTACCATATGCACTTACACGATTAATCGTGTAACTAGAACCACGTTCAATCGCTAAATGCACAGCACTGCCATCATAAATAAACAAACCTGCATTTTTGTTTATCATTTTGATCTCAACAGACAAAGATTTTCTAAACACATTCAAACAACATGTTCACAATTTAGTCTGTTTTTATAACCACGTATGTAATGGTTGAAGACAGTGGCCTGATGTTCAAAAGGATATATGAAGCAATTCCAAATAAATTAAAACAAATTCTAGTGAAATTAATTAGAATAATCTGATGAGTTAAATATTTGTATATAGAGTTTTTTTCATTATTCTAAACAGATGAGTCGTGTACCCTTCTACAATTTTTCCTTAATTTATGGTAAATAACCTAGATGTTTCTATTCATATAAATATAAATAATGTTCTTTGGGGGAACATTTAAAAAAAAAATTATATCTAGCTGTGATAAACATATTAACAAAAAAATACAAAAAAAGAAAGATAACTCTGACCACAAGTAAGGAGTTCAAAATGAAAATTGACCATTTTCAATTAGAATTCTGAAACGCTGTGTGGTACAACCATCACTCTGGTGGCACGAAAACAGCTCACGGTTTTCATGAACGCACTACTTTCATTATCAGTCAGGGACGAGCAAGAGATAATATAGTTAGCTACATCAAACACAAATGTCTGACAAACACATTTGAAATAGAATACATAGAAATAAAGCCAGTGACATTCCTATACCTTTGCCAGGAACTGTGATAATTAAACATAAATATGACAATGAGACAAGACGGGAAAATCAGACAGGTGAGATGACAGTAAACATTTCTCCTGTCTTTGTTTTGTAAAAGAAGACGGAGGGAGGGAGGGAGGAGGAAGAGGAGTGTTACTGTCAGACAGGGGAGGAAGGGAGATCACTCAAGTTTTGGCACGCAGCAGCCTACCTGCCCTGCACACTGTAACACCTTTGAGTTTCTAATCACTGGAATCTCAACACGCACGATTTACCGTTGCAGATACACAACACACAAAGAAGAAAAAAAAGAAAGAAAGAGGAAGAAACTAAAAATTAATATTATCACTGATTTAAAATAATCAGCATGAAAGACAGACCCCCCCCACCTCCTCCTCCTTTCTCTTTCGCCCAGCGCAAGTCTCTTTCTGCTCCAGTCTGAAAGGTAGGGATCTGTTTATCTGACCTCTTCCCCTGACTCCTCCGCCATGGCTCATGGCTATCTGACCCCTCCACCCAACCCCCTCAATACCCCTACCCTCAACCCCACCCCCCCCTTTCTCTCACTGCCTGACAGCTTTAGCGTTTTGTTTTATTAAACCTGTTACCAGTCTATTTTTGTTTCTCCCATCCTAAACTAAAAGTCAAAGTCTTAATCCTGCAGATGCTGACAACCACAAGTGCTTAGTTGCGTCTCCCAAAACACACCAATAGCTACCATCACCCCTTTTCTCCCAGCCAGACCCAGTCTCTCCCCCCCCATCATCCCTCTGCTGTTTTTTGTTTTTTTACATGGGGGTTTCCTCTCTTCTTTTTTTTTTGATCATCTCTGCACTCACTCCATGACCCCTGTTCCCCCTGTTCCTTGCTGTCTGACCTGCCCCTCCACCCACACACACACAGCTTCTCACCCCCCTTTCTGTTTCCCACAAAGGTACACACATCCTATCCTTTGCCTCTGCTCGCTTGCAAAACCTCTTCTTTTTTTTTTGTCTCCCCCTCTTTCTCTATGTCGCGTAAAAACACCCAAGACTGGCTTAGAATTCTCGCACCTTCTCCTGACTGCATACAGCTCCATCCAATCCGAGAGGTAGTGGCTGTTTTTGATCATATTTGTGGACTTTTTGTGGTAAATTAGCCTGCACCTAAACGTCAAGATAACAGATGCACCCCCCCCCCCCCACCGGATCAGATCCATTTTTTGGGGGAGACTGGTAACAATGTAGTTATAGGCAGGAATAAACTATATGTTTTTTGGGGTGGTGGGGATGGAAAGGCCCATCCAGCTGAGACAGGCAAGCCTCGTTTGTGTTTTCCTCGGAGGAGAGCCTCGTCTCTTTTTTTGGGTTGGGGCAGCCTATGTGCAGGAGGTCTAGTTTAACTTTGCAGACATCCTGGCCAAAACCTGGCTAAGCGGCTACTAAATGCAGGCAGTGACCTGTAGGTTCAGCCCGGACTATACGTCAAGTTCCCGGCAGTAACTCTGGGATGATTATGTCTCTTCAGCTCGGACTAACAGGGCAATGTTGTGTTTTCACTCCGGTCAGCATTTCTCGAGGAGGAGGAGGAGGGAAAAAAAACATGAAAAGAAAAGAAAAGAAACGTTCTCTTGAAAGTCAGACACGGTGGCCAAGTGGTTGGAGGCGGCAGGTCGCCTGCAGCCCGCCTGTGTCTTCCCTAAACCGCATGTCTGCTCTCTGAAACGCAGCTCAGACTCCCGACCCGGTCCTGCTGATCCGCTCTCGTCACGAAGGAGACCTTCATGGGCTTCGGTTGGGTTTTTGTTTTTTCTTCTCCCCCCTCAAACACAGAACATTCACCGTAACACACACACACACACACACCGGCTCGCACGCACGCACGCACGCACACACGTCGATCAATTTGCATGTGACTTCGCCGGGTTACGAGCGAGAATCGACTTTAAAAAACAAGGCTTCAAAAGAGGCGAAGAGCCACGAAAAATAAAGAGAGAAACGCCGGACAAAGTGGGGGGAAAGAGGGAAAGTGGAGGCTGTGGAGGAACCGAGGCAGGGCGGAGGGACTGCACGTTCACAGAGAGGGAGAGGGAGGGAGAGAGAGAGAGAGAGAGAGACGTATCGGAGAAGAACAACAGCCAAAAAAAAAAAATCAAAAAAAATATGTGTGTGTATCCAGAAGAGGATTTTTAGAAGCACACGACGGTGCTCTGAAAACCCCCCCAACGGACGTGGCAGGTGTCAAATCTGTGAAAAACACGAGGCAGCGAGAGACGGTCCCCGCCGCCGGACGCACACGGACCCGCAGGCTGGACTTGGAGCTCCTGTTCCGGGCTGCGCTCGCGTGGAGCTGCCGCTGCCGCTGCCCTTCGTCTCGCTCAACACAGCCCCCCCCCACCCCCACCCCCACCCCCCTTTTCCCGTCGCATCTGTGCCTTAAAAAAAAAAAAAACAACACGCTCCTCGACACCCATAAGCACCACCATGCCTCTCTGCCCGAGCCCGCCGACATGCACACGTCTGCTTTTTAAAAAACCGCGTTTTTCTGCGGCCAACTGGCTTCTGGAGAGAGAGGATCGCTGCGTTTGCCCGTTTCTTATCTTCCCTTCGCGGTGGAGGCGAAGGACGGACGCTGGTGGTGCGAACACGCAGGTAAAAAAAAAAAAAAAA
>JAVQJF010117282.1:0-14622 GCA_036023855.1 Gadopsis marmoratus
GTGTGTGTGTGTGTGTGTGTGTGTGTGTGTGTGTGTGTGTGTGTGTGTGTGTGTGTGTGTGTCTCAATGCCATCTCCCCTCTGGCTGCAAGTAATGAATTATTCAAGGAAAAGCTAAGAATAGATCTGAGCTCCGTCATCAGTTATTGTGTGTGTGTGTGTGTGTGCGTCGGTACAATAGCTTGTAGGAAAGGAGCAGTGAGTATCTAAGGTCCCTATCTAAGGTCCCTTACTTGAAGGACAGTTTCCCTGAGAAGTGTATACACGTGCACACACACAAACCTATGAATAACCATAGTCACACACACCTTCACATGCATTAAGCCCAGACTCACACACTAACCATGACAATCATTTCAAGTCCAGCTTAGACAATGCAGCAGTGTATCAGTGTTGAGAGAGTCTCGAGGAAATTAGTTTGTTTTTTTTGTTTTTTTTTTTAAAGGGGTTTTATTAAGTATGTCCGCCCAACCGGGCCAACGCTGGCGCCACTTTTCCCTGCTCTGCTCCCCGTCTGACTGACACATATCAGATCCCCTGGACCCTCTGAAAACAAAAACACACAATGGCTCCCATTCAGATACAATACACACACCAATATTGTATATACACACACAGTCCTCTTTGCAACACCACTAGATGTGATGACAAAACTGATTAAATCCATAAATCTGTGCTGTATTAATATCCAAGCTATGAGCGGTATTGCAAAATGGAAGAACCGCTCAGCACTTAGCTTTCCCCAGGGCAATATTTATCTCACACACACACACACACACACACACAGAAAGAGAGAACGACAGAAGAGACTTTGAAGGGAAAATGACATAAATTAGTGTCACTGGTGGAGGCACGGGAAGAATAAAAGAACACAGAGCTCAGAGAAAAGAACATTGGCACTGTGCCTTTTCATTCAGTTATCAGTGGTGGCTCATAGTGGCCACCTATGAAGTGTGGCAAAGGAGGCCCAGTCAGCCTAGTATACACTTACTCTGGACAGCGAAGAAGAAAGATAATGCGAGGAGGGGAAATATGTGCAGGCCTACTGAAATAATTGTCTGAGCAAGCAAAGGCCACATATGTGCTTTAACTTTTATTTCTATTTCAATGAGTATTAGTTGTGAAAATGACAAACCTAATCACTCATAATCAGGTGCTAATGACTCACCAGGATGGACACACAGTTTACCCAATAAGCCATTTTCAGAAAGACATTTTGACGCATCACAGTAGGAAAAGCACAGGTGTAACTGATGACATTTAAAAACGACTGCGTTCCATTATTGTGAACTAGTTTCAGGTGTTGTGCATGCTGGGTCATCACACACTGTCGTGGCTTACTAGGACACTTCTATAGAACAGAACCATCGTTAATGTTATTCACCTGTGCATTTCCCACTATGACAATCAGACAATGTCTGCTGTGAAAAAGGCCCACAGAGTCTGCATCAAGTCTTATCATCAGTGGCTGTGATTAGAACACGTTTCCTGGGGGAAAGCCGGATCTCTTTAGCCAACAGTTGCCATCTATGTTACTCCACGAGCTGTGTCAAAATAATTCAAAAACATTAAAAGGAGGAGATGGACAGCACCGATCTCTGCCAAACCTCTTTGGCACTGATCCTGATTACTTCTCAGTGTGGCTGCCACCTAATGTTTATGAACCAAAAACAGACTTGAATTTACTGTTGATGACATTTTTGCAGCGGTGTGCCTTCAATGCATCTACAGCTTTTATACCTTTAACAAGCATCTTGACTTTGAGCTCAAAACATGTTGCAGAGTTGTTCATTAAGCAACATAAGTTAGAGTCCGATTCACACCGAGTCCCGACACCAAGTTGAACATTTTAAAACAAATCGATATTTAAAGTAATTATAATAAATGATAAAAGTTATCTCTTGTCTCAACAAATTAACTCCCAGACAGCCGACCAGAAGCCACTTGTTCTTCTGAGTAAAAGTAGGACTTAACACTTCTATGTTTTACTTCCTTCAACTCCTGTTAAATGACTCATCCGTTACATCTGTCATTACGCCATTTAGCCATGTCTGGCTCAGACAGACTCCATGACTGTATCTCAAACCCCACACAGAGTACTATCTCAGTCTACACCGCCAAACCAATCCAACCACACAAAAGGTTGTTAAAAAGGTAACTGGAGACGACCACTGAGTGTTTTCTTAGCAGAGCTGATACCACCCTTGGTTCTGCTCTGTATGTTAAATTTCCTCCCAGTACAGAGAGAGCACTGAAAGCATTTCTGCTCGTGTCTGAGCTCCTGTGGGATAGATAGTAGAAGGCCTGGCCGTGGATCTGAATTCAACATGGAGAGTATGATTTTGGGGCCAAAAAAATGTTAATGAAAAAAAACAAAAATAAAATAAAAACAGCTACTGAAGTCACAGCACGACAGAGTGTTTAACAGCCATGGGGTGCGCAGAATCGATCAAACATCAGACTGTCCCCCTGAGTGTTTAATTCATGATTTTTAAAAACATTACTGCAAAATTGAGTCGAGAGATGTTTGACACAATACACAAACATGTGCATTTCTGTTGATGCAAGGCACATATTCTTGTAGCAAAGCGTGGCATCACTGTTGGGTTTAATAACTTCATCGCGACGCAAGAAAGAAATGACACAAGAGGAGGCGAATAGAAACGCAGCACACTGACCAACTCAGCTGGGCTCCCTGGCAGCAGCGTTAATGTTTTCGTGACAAGACAAGCCAAATGGACAAGAGATTTATAGCAATCTGTTCACTTTGTGACTAAAGCTTTTGGTGCATATGCTGCATCACCATAGTCAGATGGCAACTATGTGATCTGCTCTCATATCATGTAACTGCTTTGGTATTAGATGTTCTTTGCCAGCTCCTGCTACAGTGCAACCCTTTACCGTTAGTTGGTTCACATTCAGATCCGGCCTGACATTGGACGAGAGGCTGTACCCCAACACCTACAAATTCAAAGCAGGCTTGGAGTGCGTCATGTCTTCACATGAAACAGGACAAAACTCAAGTTCCCTCATAAAACGTCTGCATGCATTAAATCTACTTGATTTTGGAGTGCACTTGGCGATGCACATCATTGTACCACAACAGAGGGGCTACTAACAGCTGCCAAAAATGTAAAAGAAAATAAAAATTGACGATCCGTTGGTGCACATGCTGAATCTTTTCCTTAATGTATAATATTGTCACGTTATCAACACTTTGTTATAATCAGCCATCAGCCATGAATTAATCTGACCACCCCGAAGCCTTACACGCACAGACATCACAGCTCCCGCTGACCCACACACACACACGGCAGCATCACGCTCCAGCAGGCCCTTTCAATATGGAGAGAGTGGGTCTGACGAGGAAGGGGCCGAGACAAGTGGGGGACAGGCAGGCGGGGTAATAAACCAATCCCAGCTGAACACAACAAAAATGCTTTAAATCATTCACACTCACATGCACAGACACAGGACGCTTCACTTTCGCCCGTTTCCAGTCCCCGGGGGTGAGCAAGGTGACTCCTCTCCAAGTACCAGCCCACCGAGCCCTGTGTGTGAGCCCTCTTGTTTGTAGCTCCAAAATGAGACACTTTTAACCCAAACCAAAATTCACAGTGAGAGGGGAATTCCACTGCCGTATAGCAGTGGAAGGATCAGACGCAGGATAAGAGCTGAATCCTCACACAATAGACCCAGCCTCCGAGCCTGGAGCTGCTTCACAAGCACACTTCATATGACATTGCTGCAATGTCAGCACTTTCCCTCTCCTGATAGCAGCTCACTGTGAACCAACCAGAGAGGCTCTTTTCCCCCTTCCTGCCACTGACCGACCGTTTTGTTAATCCTCATCTTAATGCATGGCATCATCATCATCATCACGATTACAATCGGGTACCATCTGCTGTCAGCCAATCTACAGAGACTATCACAACACTGCTGGGTCATGGGGGTCGTTGCCACGGTGATCTATTTACTTATTATGTCAGGTTACTGATCTCGGTGAGCACAGATAATATCTAATGTGTGTGGATGGGCAGACAGAGAGGGAAAGAAGCTACTGTAAACCTAATTAATGTTGAGGATGCTCAGACAGATTACAGTATGGATTTATGTTCAGAGGCAAGTGGGCAGTTTGGTTGTTCTGAATCAGAAGGTATAACTATTTTTATAAAAGATACGAGTCCAGAGATTAAAAAAAAAAAAAAAAAAAGTAAATCCTGAAGAGATATCCCTCTCGCAGGCATCATAACCACCTCCCTTTGGCCTAGCAGTTACCACAACCTTGGAAGGAAAAAGATAACGGTAAGCAGACGAGAGCCCAAGTAGGTGAGTAATTTCTGTATAAGTATTTTTTGACTGCTGCCACAAGGCAAACCTTAGCTGGGTAAGCACAAAGATCGACTACGAGAGGCCAAGCCACAACGAATGAAGCCGACGTGCTTGGCCCAGCATTTACCGAGGTCTTCAAAACCAAAACAAGAAGGGGAAATTAGCAAAGAGGGTCACCAGGTCTTCTCATAGTGCAGCCATTGTCCGCTTTCTGAGTTACTCTCGTCAAACATTGAGAGTCCCATTATACGGCTACACATTACCCAAGAAGAATGCAAAACTAATTTTGGATGCCAAACGAGGTCATGAAGTTTGTTTTGGATAGGTTTCCCCAAAAAAAGTGCACTTTTCTGTTACCTACTCAGTGCAACGCTACCAAAATGCAGGCAAGCTACATAAGAGTGTGACTTAATCATTTTCGTTAATGGTGAATCTGCTGAATACATTTTTGATTAATGAATTAATTGGTCGAGGTATGGTCTTCCAAATGCTCGTTTTGTCTGACCAACTATTCTAAACTCAAAGATAATTCAGTTTTTACAATTTTGCAATTTTTTGGGTGATCAACTAATGAATTAATCAAATCAACATTTCAGTTTGGGTGCGAATGTGAGAGAGGCAAGCATCTCGACAGCATGAATAAAATAAATCGATGACAAAAGGCCGTTTTAAGAACTCCAAGTAGTGAGAATACTACGGAAGCTTCTGTGAACAAAAAGCTCACTTCACATGAAAACAGAGGGATTAGGGCAAGACGCCGCTGACTACGAGGAAATTGAGTCCAGCTAACAAGCCTTGTGTGACAGCGCTCTCGGCTTCTTACTCCGCTGTCTGAAGAAGAAAGACATTCCTGGATTCCTGGATGATTGCACGCTGGAGTGACTGACAGACAAGACAGCAACGCAGCCCCATTGTTCCAGCCAACTAACTATCTGCTGATGACAGCATGTCTGCTTGGCAAGATGCTGTCCGGCTTTCCTCAGAGGCCCTATTGCCATGCAGCACACACACACAAGTCCAATTTAACAAAACACACTCGGAACAATCCTACCTGTCTGAGGTATCTTGTACTACAGGTATCTGTTTATAAGTGTCCACTAACCTTGCCCAACCCTTCAAGCCCCCCGGCGACAGTCATGCGAGGAAACAGTCTGCCACGTACTGTGGAAATCAGGCAATAAGCAGGCTGCCGTCTGGGATGTAATTATCCAATTTATTTGGTGCAGGTGTGGGTACAGTATCTGTGGTGGGTTGTAAACCATGTTCCATGAAGATACCAGATGTTACACAATAAACCCAAACAAACTTCACTCCTCAACAAAACTGCTAAAACATCTAAGAGTGTGTAAAAACTGTGTGACACACACACACACACACACACACACACACAGTAGGAACATACAGAAAAAGCCCTGGTTTTATTGTGAGAATCTTGGGCAAGACTTGACATCACGTTACTCATATTCATTTCACCACTGAGCTGTGGTCAGGCCACGCTGTTTGGAGGAGCAGCAAAAAGCGATACTGGATACCTCAGCGACACAGTTCCAATACATTTTCCTCTGTGATCAATTTTCAGATCAATATCAGCCAGCGGTGACAGCACATTCACAATATCCGCTCTTCGCACATTAAGCATCACTCACCAATATCACAGGAGAGACAAGGTACTTTCACAAAAATCCAAAATGACCTCTGAGTAAAAGCGGTGAGCAGGTCTGACCACCAGCAGTATGTCATGACATGATGAGTAGTTATAAGTATATGGGTTCAGTTGCTTTCTGCAATGGTTTGGCTGCAAGGGCGCCAAGTGCTTGTCAGATCGTCAAGCAGCATCTGAAACCCCATCGGGACATTGGAATTGGGCAACAATTTCTGTAACTTTCCGAAAATTGATAATGCAACAAGCGTGACCAGAGGTGAGAAAGTGTGCAGGAATTTAACCTAAATCTCAAACTACATCTATCATTTGTCGCATTCACAACCTGAGTGGACCTTTGAGGACAGGATCGTTTTCGCCATTATCATTTTAATGATTCATCCCATCTTGCCCCCCCCCCATCCCCTCTAAGGCTGCAGGACTTTTGCCCCGCCATTCAGAACAGCTATAAGCAATGCTGCAATAGCCGGGGTCAGACGATACTTCATATGAACCAGCTCCTTTCAATTATACCCCTGCCTTAAAAAGGCACAGTCCGTAATTGGGACTGTCAAGATGGTTGCCCGCCTCCCCCCTTATGCAACACAGCAGCAGCACGCAGCACGTTAATGGGGAGGACACAGCATTTCGTGCTGGTGTGAAATGTTAATGTAATGCACCATAATTCTGTTCTCCCAATACGTCTGCCAGCAGTTATGTTAGGTCAACCAAAAGCAATCTACGGAGAATTTCCCTGTAGAAAAATAAATAAAAACAACATATCATTAGTAGGCAGTCTTGTGTGAGTGAGACACGTCAGCGTTTCTGCAGCTGTGGCGTTTAAAGTGGACGCCCGGTGCTGCATATGTACTGCTGGCTAGCTCTCGGCCAGACACAAAGCTGCTGTCTACAGCTCCACATGTGGTACAGTCAGGGTAAACACAGGAAGGGCGCTCTCTTTCTACCTCAACAGCCAGGGGAAAAGCTGTGACTCATTCAAAACATATGTCAAATATACAGTTCAAACCTGCAGGCATCAAAGAGAAGGCCGATCCCTGAGGGAGCTGTGCTCCAGTAGTACTAAGCTTTTCTGTTAGATCAGTTACATTTTAGAGTTGTCTGCTTAAGACAGCGCCATTACAAGACTGACTCTTAACTACAGTCCGTGTCCATTCAATGGACCCAGAGCTACAAATCAACTGGGAAAAAAAAAAATATGAAAACGCCCTTTCAAGTGTTTCATTCACAACCTTTCTCCATGCTGAGTGTGTAAAGTCAATATTTGGATAGAAGTGGGTTCCATCGAGCCGGCTAACAGGCCATGGTTGCAGGGTTTCTCTGTTCTCCCAGACAGCGGAGATGCGTGTAGTCATCCTGCCCCGGGGAAGCACGGAAAACCCCAGCATGCAAGTTCAGTGGAAGTGTAGGACAGAGAGAAGGGGAGGGGGAGGGGGCTTACTATGTCATAAGACTGTCTGACACGAGCTCATTAACACGCACACACTTTGGAGACAAAGCTGATGTACGCTGCACAACAAAGCTGAGAAAGCTTTACGCGTAATGAAATGTACCACATGAGTCAATATTTATGAGTCATAAACCCGAGAGAGACCAAAAACACGTCCAAACAGAAGCTTTCTTTGTGGGAGCTCTGAACTCAGAGACTGACTGCAAACAAATTAGTAGGATATAAATTTTTTTTTTGGTTTTGTTTGTGTGCAGGTCTTCCTGCCTGACTGCAAGTTATTCAAACATCTCATCTACTTACGAGCCTTCTGGTATTTTAGCACCGGGACACTTGGCCCTTTACAGCTCCTCGCTGAGCACTACAAAGACCACTGTTGGACCAGAGCCCTGACCGCCAGCTGCCAGGAATCACACTGGGATGACAACACCAACTGCAGTACTTTAAGTGTTAGAGAAAACAAACTTTCATGTTAACTGCTGTGGAGTTGATCAGGGTATTTTACATTTTACAAGGTGAGAGAACCGGGCAGAACTTTTGTTTCCGTTTGGATTTCCCAGATGGTCCTGCATGCCTCATGGTGATAAAACTTCAGTGGCAGTGGGTCTTTTTTTATTTCTAGTGTCCAAGTTCTCAGAGCCCCAACCTGTTACTAACAAGGTTTCAAATCATTTGTCATTGCTCTCATTTGAAGATTAACATTTTCTCAATTAGTTTCTTTAACCATCCTTTAAGTTTGGAACAGGTCTAACATAAGTAAATGTATAACATACGTCAGGGACCTCGAAACACAATGAATAAGGCTCAGCGGAAACCTGATGGCGCCATGTTTAAAACCTGTTAAAACGGTCTCCCAAACTTTGAGGGGAGTCTTTAATGAAGTTAATAAACTAGCAGGAGACTGATAAAAACCAAGTTGGAAGGAGGGGTTGGGAAATAAGGACCAAATGTGCTGCACTTTGAGCGGGGGGGGGCTCTGACTGCACCTTGGAGTCAGTCTTAGGCATAGACTTTGGCTGAGGCGCACATAGAAATATAGACGAACACGTCAACCTCATGATGTCAAAGCAGTACAGCGCCAGAGGCAAAGAGCCCAACAGTTAACATGCAGTTCTACAGAGTGTGATGATGCCTGAGAGAGACAGAAGGAAAATGACCTGCTTTCTCCAGGAAAACGCTGCAGTGAAACACTACTGAGAGCATGACTGTGTGTGTGTGTGTGTGTGTGTGTGTGTGTGTGTTATGTGTGTGTTATTGTGGGCTTGAGAGCACACTTCAGTCGCACAAAAAAGGAAAAAAAGACTTTCATTTCAAACAAGCCCTTTTGAACTCCGCTGGGAATTTACGACATGAAAAGAGTTTCACTTGACAACCGAGGCAATATGAAGGGGCTAAGACCTCGGGAAAACTTCACCAACAGGCCTACAGATGGAACTTGCAGAAGTAAAATTAGAGCAAGTTTCAGTTCAAATTTAAAAGTGTGTTATGTGCTGCAACTCCTGCAAACTCTAAAGATGCTTCCCACTGTGCAAAAAAGACAGAAGGGATCTGGGATCATCAGACCATTTGGAATTTTAAATAAATAAATGATCCAAAAAGCAAAACAGATGCTCAATTAAAATAATGAGCAATGTCTTGACTCAAAAAGTGCCTTCTTACAGCATCATACAACCGATCTAGTTTGGTCCCGGCTGAGTCAAAAGCAATTGGACTAAAGCTCCCTTGAGAGCCTCCGAGGAGTTCATGTTAAAACATTTCCCCGACAGAGAAGAAGTCTGGGTCTGTTCCCAGAGTGAAAGTAACAGCAGGACAACACAACTGTCAGGATTCACCCCTCCCACCCCACTCTGGTCCCAAGCAACGTCGAGTGGCCAGGACTACAAATCAACGGCGGAGTTCATTAATGAAAAGGAAAGGCCTGTCAGGGAACAATAGCCATCAACAAGAGCCATCTCAGACAATCTGGGCCAAGACACTCTGATGCATGAGATGAGCTTTAAGTTCCCACTTACCCCAGTGGGCCTAGTGTCCAACCCCCTAAGTTCTGTGTAGGACAGAGTGCAGCCAGTCTCCCCTTCACCAGGCTGGACGGAGAGCTTCAAGATTATATTTGCTCCAACAGCCCTCATCCAAACCAAACAGGCCTACCAGGACTGACAATGGTCTAACACATCGCTCCCAAATCCCACCATCCACACTCAATGAGCATAGACGGTGTACAAGAGTGAGTGTAAAAATCACATCGCATCCTAACAGTCAAAGCCCATCAGGGTCTGAGAGTGGCTTTGAATCGATTAGGATAGGACCGTGACCTTCGCCCCTGGCAGATCCATGGGGAGGGCTGCCGCATCATAACGAGGGCCGGGACAGAGCCCGTCTCTGGACGATAACACAGACCCTGCTCTATCCAGCCCTGGAAGTTGGGGAGACACCTCTTATTTTAAACAAAGATCCTATAGGAAACACTGAGGTCCCACATAGAGGATAACAAAGGGGCATTGTTATAACCACGGTTAAGGTGATCCACCAGTGAATCAGAAAGTTTAAATCAGAGACTAAAGGTGTTCTGGTGTATGTTGTCCTCCTGAACTGTTCACTACAAAATGTGAGTTCAATATGCATGTTTCTGTTCATGTTTCCCAAAACAAAATGCAGTTTTATTAACCTAATTACTATTCACCTCTTGGCATGTGCACACCATAAATTCAACAATAGCCACCAAGAAGTACAAGGTACCATAATAAATCAGGTTGTTGATGGTTTATACCCTGCTAGCCAAGGTAGCGCCTCTCATATAAGCTGGCATTCTCACTCAGGATTTGGAAGAATGGATGTAGTTGGCTTTACTTCAATGCACTTGGCTTATTCTGGTGCATTAACTACAGTAAGGCAAAGTCAACGGAGGGTGGGGACAGCAGATGTAGAGTGAGGTTGAAGGGAGGAGACAGAACTGCAGCGATCCTTCCAGAAATCCCATTTCAATTATAAGAAGCATTAAGCTTCTTAGGTGGTATGCTGAAGACTGGCCAGAGTGGCTGGGGGCTTGGACTGCTCACTTGGGCCAGACTGCACATTTAGGCCATGTGTGCGCAAGAGCTTATAGATCCATCAGTGTGTCTCTAAAGCTATTAGATTGTCCCTGTATCGATAATCCTACTGTCTGAAGCCTTGTTAAAACTTTCCTCCAGGCCACCTGTTGCAGAGGGGCAGCTGTTGTTCCCAGCCAGGCCTTAGTTGTTCCCGCCAACCTTGCCTGAACCTGGGGGAGGAATCGGGGCAGAAAAAGAGGCCAGGCCTTCCCTTGGCTCAGGAAACTACTCCAGCATCAACATAAGCTGGCAGACTGACACACTTGCATTCGGATGTTAACACATCAGCCATAAATTGTTGCCTGTTAAATGAGACGTTTCAGCACAAAGTGGTAGTAGAGAGCATGTGTTTTGTTCTGCAACAACCAAATATTCAAAGACAGTGTGGCAACTGAGGCAGCTGGAAATTGTATTAACAGAAGATAACAGTTCATGTCAAGGTAAAGCACGTACCCACAACAACCGGTGGCTGGAGATTAAGTTTAGAGTCCCTATAGAAAGAGAGGAGATTAAAAGAGTCCAGAAGACAGAAGGCACTCAACTGCTTTTTTACCACTCATGAGTTCATTTAAAATTTTAACAAGCCTTGTTACCTTGCTGTACACCAGCATCAGGAAGAAACAGGACTGCTGGGAACCAGACTGAAGGCTGGTGTGGCCTGCACAACAGTTGTATGTGGATGCTGTGAATACCATCGCCATTCCCAGAGGAACTCCCTAGTAATCTCTCAACAAACTCAAGCAGCGTGCCTTACGAGTACATAGCTGGCATACCAGTGTGATGGACCTCTGTTGTATGAAATAATGGAAGACTAATGACACTAACCTTCAGGACTCGATCAGCCCCCTTCAACACCAGTAATAGCCCATGAAAAGCTGACTTGGCTATAAATAACCATTATTCATCAGCGAAAAATGAATAAACTGGAAAAAAGGGCTTTGGGACAGAGGGAGAGGCCTAATGGATGGGTGGGTTTCTGGCACTATATAAGGGAGATATACACCATGCAGTGGTTCTGTTTTCTCTCTAGGGATAAAAGCCCATAATTAGAACAGTATTGTTGATGCTTATTTGGGTTCATGCAGGTTTCTTGGTCACAAACAGCTTCTACAATAATCAAGTCCCTTAAGATCATTACAAAAGGTGCAATAAAAATTTTGGACATGAAGCAAATAAGATCTCACCGATGCCACGATCTCAAGAAAGTAAGCATGCTAAGTTTTGATATCTCATTAAACCTGCCGATGTTAAACATACTCATAAATGCTTTTAAATACTTTGTATTGCGTTACTGTTTTGTTTTGTGCCGCTTTGCATGCATTTATTGAGCTGTGTGTATTTGTACAAAGGCTCCTCTAGGGGCAAGTGTTGCAAACTAGTTTAGGTTATGAATGCTGTGGTATGCTGCATTCGTTGCTGCTATGTACTCTATGAAAATAAACACTAAGTACATATACAGGGCTAGAGAGACAGGCGTGCTGAGGACATCAAGTGCAGAACTTTGCTCATGTTATAGGAGGGTCCAACACAACTTGGGATATTTGTATTTAAGAAATGGGGAATGTCCACGACTGCATTACAAAGCATGCGCTCTACCTGTCAAGCAACTGCAAATCACAAAGCAGTTGTACTGTCATGAAGCTCATTATATATCTCTGTCTGAGCAACTACGTGCAGCTGACAGGCTGATCAAAGGGCTACACAGCTGACAACACAAAAGCTTGTCTTGAATGTCAAGTAGTGACTGCTGTTTTGCAGCCGCAAGGCCCCAACACTAAGCAGTCTTCTGCAGTCTACTGCATCAGTCAGATCCATTCCATACCCATTGTATTCAGATCGACACTTTAAAAGGGATGTTGATGTAATGCACGGTGATCCCAATAACTGATCCACTCTGCCAGAGAATAAATATACAGTTAAAGCTTTAAATGCCTTTGGCAACTACTCAGCAAGCTGCAAGTGCAACACCATGATACTACGCAAATATTTTAGCCTGAGCTAAAAGTGGATGCACTTGAGATTTGTTCAAGGAGACAACTCTATTGATTGCATCATTTTTGGAGTCTCTCTCCGCCTGGCAGGATTCAGTAACTGGGGCATAAGAACAGTCACAGATGCAAAAATAGACCCAGGACGACTACAATGTGTGCCAGTTTCTGGTCTCAGACAGACATCCTGCAGACATCCTCATGAGGGTTTCTTGGGTGAGACAAAGGCATCGGGGGCATTTTCATCAAGATCGATGCTTGACACAGAGGTCAGCTCAGCCCCTCCTTCAAACGGAACTTGTGAGGTCATGTTTTTAAACACGGAAAGTTGAGAGCACAATTGGCTTTGTGTTATAGTGGTTTACCTCATGTAAACACCGTTAGGCAACTGACAAGAAAAATGGACGTCACCTTTTAATAATTGTGCATCCTCGCATTGTGCCTTCTGAATTTCAAATGTCACAGAAAAAGACTAAATTCTACAAGATGGTGCACTTTTAGGTACGTTCGCATGTGTCACATTTCATAAAGGCAATCAGAAAATCTGAACTTCTGAATACCATGACGACAGGCCGGTCAAATACACCCACTTAAAACCACACACTGACACTTTCACACACAGTATGTGACAAAATTATTATTGTCCGGGCTGGATCACAGCATTCCAAGGGTAACAGAGTAGTCACTACATGCCATGAGATCCTTTTGAATTAAACTTTGAAGGGTAAACCAGATCCTAGAGGCTCTTATTTCTGAAAAGTCTGGACTTGCCAGAACGTCAACACAAGTGTGGAGGAAGAAAGGCACATGAGCACAAAGGGGTGGGGGGGTGTCTTGACACAAATCCCAACATCCTCTTACTGGATAAACAGGTTTTTATTACTGTGGTTCTACTAACACACACACACAAGCTCTCTGAAAGGCCCCTTAATAGCCAGCAGTTTAAAACTACTAGCCTAATTAAGGTTGTGTCAGATGCAATTAAGTTTAGAAAGAAGCAATTATGCAACATTTGCTCACCTATTTCCGTAAAACCTCTGAGTGCTTGAGTCTCCTCTCCTGTTGATGTGTTTACAGGCTTCCTATAAACAGCCAGACCCAGAGGTCAGTTTTAAGGGGTATTTTAAGAAGATGAGGCTATAAGTGAATCAGCTGTTTTGTGCAAGCTCCATTTGGAAATGCAGCGCACTGGATGCACTCCATCTCTATCGGTCCGATAAACAGGGAGGGAGATGCGCCTTTAAAGAGAAGCGGAAAACCTTTAATTGAAAAGTGTCAAACAGTCACAAAGACATTTTTATTCTGCTATTAACTGTTGTCTAGATTAAAGTGCACCGTTTTCTTTTTAGGATCAGACTTATCCACCGGTAAACACACACACGCACACACACACACAGTACACAGGTATATAAATTGCTTATATGCCCGTTTCGTTCTCACTGGTAACAGGATTGAGCAGCTGAACTTCGATGTAATTAGTTCACAAACAGAAAACAGCACGTAAGCCATCTGGTACAGCGGATTTACACATTAATCACACCCCTCTACTAACAAATTAATCTCCCTCCCTTGTCAACAAGTTACACCCAACTTTGACTTGCGTCAAAACAGAACAGATGATTTAGCGTGTGACCAAATGTAAAACTTTGCTTAAAAAAGGGAACACCACAGATTTAACATATCAAAGTCTATTTACAGACTTGGGCAGTACTAATGTATATGTGACAAAAGGTGTATGAAGCCCTTTGTGGCTCCAGAGGGAGCTGCGTGAAGTCCGATTGTCTCGTCTCACGTGATGCAACATCAGTTGGGGCTGAAAATGCCTGGGGATGTGGCGTTAGAAAGAAGTGAGCTTACCAGACCTCTGCAGCCAGCTCCTCATCTCTGCTTAAGGCTGGCGGCCCGAGGATACATTAATTGTTACTAGCAAAACGCACCCAAATCTCAGAGGTGCAGTTGCATTGTGGGTAATGTAGGTCCGAGGTTTTTAACAAGTTATAAAAATGAAAAGGGAAGTTATCTCTGGTTCTGCTACATCGATTTTGATAATTTTTTGTTTTAAACTGTCCATCATGAGTGCGACAAAGTTATAGGAGTGCAATGTCAAATC